>BQNB010006668.1:33419-89573 GCA_026074375.1 Tanacetum coccineum | reverse complement strand
AACGATGAATTTATCCTTTTTGGGGCATTCTCGAATCTAAATGCATTTTGTTCTATGATCCCTAACGGTTATGAAAATAACGAAAGTCAAATTAGTTAGTCAATACAAAAAAAAAATACAAAATATTAGTAGGAATAAGTCTATATCATTTAAAAATGGTAAAAATTAGGCTTTTCTAAACTCTTGATTCTTTAATTCCCCTCGTTGAACACTTTGCTACTTTTCGAGGTAATTAGTCAAGGGGGATTGAGATTCTTAGTTTTCTAAGTGCTTACTTATTGCATTACGTGAGGACACGCAACATCTTAGTATGGGGGATTTTGGTGTATGTTTAAATACACATACCTTTGACCACTAAAATCAGACTTAAATGACTAAAAATGTACCAAAAAGACATTGTATTTGTATGTTTTACATTTATATTGTGCAGGTAACGGATATTCAAGAAAATGACAAAATCAAAGCCAAAAATGACAAAACCGAGCGAGAACAGAAAGAGCGTAAAGCAAAAGTCAAGTCAAAGCCAAAAAGTCAAAGTCAAATCAAGTCAAAGTCAACCCCAGGAAGTGAATTCGGAAAGAGCATCGAAAATCGAACCCGAAAACGTAAACTGCCAAAAGTGGGCCCACCCGTACCCACCTAGTGGACCCGGGTCAGCCCACTACCATTATAAATCCCTAAAACTCTTTTACAACATTACCCGGGCCCAAACTAAATCCAAAGCCCAAACCAAAACCCACATAAGGGCTGTTAAGCCCCTAACCCTTTTACCCCAAGTCAGTTAGCCCCCAAGGACCTCCCATGCTAAACCACATATAACTTTGAGGGGCTCAAACTGCCAACCCTCTAAACTTCTTCATAAACCACAAGGACCAACATTGTTAGTCCTTTAAAGACTAACAATGCTAGCTTTTACCAAACTTCAGGGGGTAACTACGACACAAATCAAACCATAAACCAATTACTCGCCAAATACTATTCATCATCTCCCTCAATGGATTTTTCTCTGCAAATAACCAAAAACATAACTCCCCTTTCTTCTCCACTTTGTCTACACAAATCCCACCACCCAGCTGGCATGACACCTTGGCAATCCTCTCTTATGCCATTGGTCCAAGAAAAATGACAAATCGATCAAGGGTTGTGATGATTATCTTGGGGACAAAGAAAACTTTGATGGCTGAGATCAACTTAGGATTCCCCTCACACAACAAACACAGCCTCAACCTCCTCAGCAAAGAAGCACAAGAGAAACAAGACCTAGAACCTTCATACGTTTAGTATAAATAGGTCCTCTTGTAGCCATTTGGAGGAGTCTTTTTTTACCTAGTTAGTTTTTATTTCAGCTCATTTTAGTTTTAATGTAATTTTACGTTCTCCTTGTAATGTCTTTTTTAAAGTTTTAATGAAATATAGTTTTGGTTCTCAAAATCTGTCTTAAGTTCTTATTGTTTTGAAGGTCAACTTATGTTTCAAAAGCCACTAAAAGCTCTTATATAAGCTCTTTTATAACCTGTTTTCATTAAAAAGTATCTTAGATATATAAACAGTTAAGAAAATTTACAAAAAAAAGAGTTCACCCCTTAAAATACCACAGCTTTTTGGATGATAAGCTTACTTTGGAAGAGCTTATAGACCTCACTAGCTTGTCTTTTGACAAGCTAGAGCATATAGATTGCTACTTTTGCCCTATTTTGAGCAAGGGTGCTTATAAGTTTCCATTTTTCATTTTTAGCTTATTTACTATTCATGTGCTTATTTCTTGCTTGTTACTACTTAATCTTGCTTAATATTGTTGTTGATGCTTATTTGTCCTTGTTTTATGCTTATAAGTCTTTTGTATGAGTTTTACTTTAAAATCTGTCTTTGTTGCCTTATTTATGCTTATTGTCATTTACTTATTTTAAATGCTTATTAGTGTGTTATTTCTGCACATTAATACTTGTTATTTAGTTTTGATTATATGTTGTTAAGAAACTGTGCTTAAATCTCTACTTATCAACTTAAAATCTTGTTTATAATACTTAAAAGGGGTGTTTGGGACAGTGGGTCAAACGGGTCAAAATAGGTTTTAAAACCCTCTTGGGTCATTTGGTGGATTTTGACAAGCTCTTGTTAGTTGATTCAAGCTGTTTTCAAAAGGTTTTAAAATCTAGGAGTGAGTTTTTTAAGTTTTTCTACTAGGTTTTCAAAACTGTGTTTCAAAAGATTTTTTCATATAGCTCATTTGATTAAGCTGTCAAAACCTGTTTTGAAGTGTTGTGTTAGATTTGTTTTTAGTATTGCAATGCAGTAGAGTAGCAGGGTTTAAGTTTGCATTGTTGTTTGAGTTTGTGCAAAAATCTGTCATAGAAATTGCTAAGAGTTGAAATTTAAGCTAAAAACAGCTTTTTGATTGGCTTATTATGGCTTATTCTTTCTTTCAAAATGGATTTTGATTATTTCTACTTGCTCATTTAGGTCCAATCTTCATCTGTTTTCAGCTTAAAAGTTCATAAGGATCTTGTTACTTGCTTAATTTTAAGCTCAAAAAGTAGGATTTGTAAAAATTTCAAAATAATTTTCTTATTATTGTGAATGAACAAATGGTTTTTTCATTGAGCTTTTTAATGGCTTATTTGTGTTTCAAAATGTTTTCTATTTGCTGATTATTAAAGCTTATTGTTCAAGCTTTCAGCCCATATAGTCCTTATTCCCATAAGGATCCATCTTGGTGCTTATTTTTAAGCCCAAAAGTGGTCCTTTGGGCTGTTTGACTGCCAGTTTTTGGCTTAAGTGCTATTTGGCTTATTTGTGCTTATCTGCTTAATTTCCTAGCTTATTTAGGTTTAATATTGCTTATTAATTTAGTTTAAGCCCATTTTAGCTTATTCCTCTTAGGTTAGAGCTTATTGTAGCTTATTTGCATCTTAGAGTAAAAATTTTAAGTTTTATAGCTTTTAAGTAATCTGTCTGTTTTAGCTTATTGTAGCTTAAGTTCTTTGCTTGTTTATGCTTATTAGGTATAGTTGAATATCTGTGATAGCTTATTTCACTTTTAGGATTGCTTATTAGTGCTTTAAAAGACCAAATAGTTATTGTGATTTAGAATTAAGAGTTAAGGTTATTCTGTCATCTTAAGTGCTTATTCTAGTGCTTATTTGTAGTTTATAAAAAGGTGTGTTTGTTAAAAGTTGCTTAGTTTTAAGTGTTCTAAAAAGTTATAAAAAATGGCAAAAATAAAAACACTTGGGATAGTGGGAAGCCCCGGGTGAGCAAGACTCGAACCCGGGACCTCTACCACCATCAACCAAGCATTTTAACACAACACACTCAATCATTGTGCTACAATAGCTCATCCGTCCTATTTTGCATGTATTATTCCTATATCCACTTTTTTGCCCATTAAGCTTATAAGCATGTTTTTGATTTTTAACAGCTTATTTTGTTGATTTAAGCTCATAAGAGCCGACACCTCTGTTTAGCTAAGGTACGAGGTACACTTCTCTCTAAATTTTTAGTTCTACCTTATTTTGCATATCTTAGCTTATTCCTTCATATTAGTTTAAAAGTTGCTTATTATTTGCTTATTTCTGTTTAAACCTGCTTATTAATGTTTATTATAGTTGATTTATGCTTATTATGTTTAATTTGTAGTTTAAAATCTTTAGTTTTTCATAATTTGTCTTAAATCTGTGAGAAAAACCAAAAATAAGTAGCATAATTAGTTAGCTTATTGATTCTGCTTATTTTGTTGTTGATATCTGCTTATTAAGTCTGCTAATAGCTTATCACTATCTGGTATTAAGGAATTATTCTTAAATTTCAAAAATATAAGCTGAAAATGAGTTTGAGACATTTAAAAGGGTGTTTGGGACAGTGTGTCAAACGGGTCAAAATAGGTTTAAAAACCTCTTGGGTTATTTGGTGGATTTTGACAAGCTCTTATTAGTTGATTCAAGCTGTTTTCAAAAGGTCTTAAAAGCTAGGAGTGAGTTTTAAGTTTTTCTACTAGGTTTTCAAAACCGTGTTTCAAAAGAATTTTTCATATAACTTATTTGATTAAGCTGTCAAAACCTGTTTTGAAGTGTTGTGTTAGATTTGTTTTTAGTATTGCAATGCAGTAGAGTAGTAGGGTTCAAGTCTGCAATTGTTGTTTGAGTTTGTGCAAAAATATGTCATAGAAATTGCTAAGAGTTGAAGTCTAAGCTAAAAATAGCTTTTTGATTGGCTTATTGTGGCTTATTCTTTCTTTCAAAATGTTTTCTATTTGCTGATTATTAAAGCTTATTGTTCAAGCTTTCAGCCCATATAGTCCTTATTCCCATAAGGATCTATCTTGGTGCTTATTTTTATGCCCAAAAGTTGTCCTTTGGGCTGTTTGACTGCCAGCTTTTTTGGCTTAAGTGCTATTTGGCTTATTTGTGCTTATCTGCTTAATTTCCTAGCTTATTTAGGTTTAATATTGCTTATTAATTTAGTTTAAGCCTATTTTAGCTTATTCCTCTTAGGTTAGAGCTTATTGTAGCTTATTTGCATCTTAGAGTAAAATTTTTAAGTTTTATAGCTTTTAAGTAATCTGTCTGTTTTAGCTTATTGTAGCTTAATTTCTTTGCTTATTTTTGCTTGTTTATGCTTATTAGGTATAGTTGAATATCTGTGATAGCTTATTTCACTTTTAGGATTGCTTATTAGTGCTTTAAAAGACCAAACAGTTATTGTGATTTAGAATTAAGAGTTAAGCTTATTCTGTCATCTTAAGTGCTTATTCTAGTGCTTATTTGTAGTTTATAAAAAGGTGTGTTTGTTAAAAGTTGCTTAGTTTTAAGTGTTCTAAAAAGTTATAAAAAATGGCAAAAATAAAAACACTTGGGATAGTGGGAAGCCCCGGGTGAGCAAGACTCGAACCCGGGACCTCTACCACCATCAACCAAGCGTTTTAACCCAACACACTCAACCATTGTGCTACAATAGCTCATCCGTCCTATTTTGCATGTATTATTCCTATATCCACTTTTTGGCCCATTAAGCTTATAAGCACGTTTTGATTTTTAACAGCTTATTTTGATAAGCTGTTTTGCCTAGCTTATTTTTCTTAGGATTGTCATAGTTTAAGCAATTTTTCAGATTTTTTATAAAACGTTTAGTATTTTTTATATTTAATTTTCCTTTAAATCATTTTTAATTCATAAAAAATTATAAAAAAGTCAAAAAAATATAATTTTTTAAGAAATTTTTTTTAACATTTAGAACCTAGGAAAATTAGATTTGCTTTCGTAGGGTTAAAATTGCAAAATTTCATTTTTTAAAGAACGGGATTGAATCCCGTTCACATTTTTAGTGTTTTCAAGCCCTAATCACCTTCGTTTTTGGTATAATTTTCTTTGTCCTAGATTTTAAGTTAATTTAGACTTATAAAAACCAAAAATACGATTTTAGGACTTAATTTTGTTAATTTAGGGTTTTTAGGTCCCATTTAGGATTCCCGATTTGCGTTTTTTTACTTTCCCGTATTGATTTCTCGTAGTTAGGTTTAATTGTTCCTTTATTTGCTCACTATTAGGATTTTAGAAAACAAATCATCTTCGAACCAATTCAAGTCATTGTCCAAATAACAAACGAGGTCTCAATTTCATAAGTCTTTGGGAAAACGACCCGGTAATCACTTACCGGTTTCTTACGTAGAATATTTTCGTGTGGTTTTTCTTACTTCCTTTGTCCTCAAGGGTAGTTTAGGAATTTCATTATCGTTATATTATTATACGTATATAACTTTGTACACATCAAGTTTTTGGCGCCGCTGCCGGGGATTTGTGATTAAGATTCCTTCGTTTGCAGTTTGTTGATCGTGATTTGGAGAACCTTTCGTCTTCGAAAGTTACGCTTTTGAAAAAAAATCAAAAATACAAAAAAAAATTAAAAATATAAAAGTAAAAAATATTTTTCTTTTCTTTTTAATATAAGTAGAAGATTATTAAATAAGAAAAATACAAAAATATTTGCTCTTCCGGATTTTTCGATTTTTCTTGTGAATTCATTAATATAAGAAATAAAAAAATTACAAAGTTGGTAAAAGAACACCAACAAATAATACCTTCAACTGAGGTATTATCCATCAATAAGTTCCCGAACCTAAGATTAAAAAAAATTACCGTCTTGTGTCACTTACGAAAAAGGCGCACCTCTTTTGTAAAATTTATTTTACTTAAGAGAGTTACCCTAAGTTTGTTGATTATTCGGTAAACAAAACTATTTTATTTTCTCATTTTTTTATAATTTCATTTTGTTTAGTGCTATGAGCACTAGAACTTCAATTTTCCAAATAATTCAAACGTAACCATTCCGAGACGTCGAAATAAAGGACGTGCTCAAACATAGTCGAAACCACGAGATCTCGTACTATCGTTGCACCAATGCGCGGAACGTACAATGGAAGAGCTTCTACGAGCACCCATGGAAGGATACGGAGAAGTAATCGTATTACCAATAAATTAATGCGGATCATTTTGAGATTAAAACAAATTTGTTACAATTGGTTCAAGCGAACCCGTTTCACGGGTTTAGAGAACGGAAAATCCTCATGGCTCATATCAATAGTTTTCAAAAGGATTACCTCCGACTCTACGATTTAGATGTGCCAAACGATGTGATTAAGCTAATGATGTTTCCATATTCACTCGAGGGGGCTGCTAAAACTTGGTACGAGAAAGAACCTCCTAATTCAATCTTGACTTGGGAGGATCTCGTTACCAAATTCGTGAATCAATTTTTCCTTCCTTCGAAAATGACTCACTTAAAGAATAAAATCTCTTGATTTACCTAAAAATTCGATGAGTCTTTTAGTGAAGCGTAGGAACGATTTAAGGAAATGCTTAGAGTGTGTCCCCATCATGGATTTACGAAGTTAACCCAGATAGATACTTTCTATAACGGTTTAAACGACAATGATCAAGACTCTTTAAATGCCGTGGCGGGTGGAAATCTTTTGAGTAAGACGACTAGAGAGGCTTTGAATATAATTAAGAATAAATCAAAAGTGCATTATTTACGAAACAAACCAAATGCTTCTAGGATGAATACGACTTCTAGGGAAAGTGTTAGTAAGACGGATGAGAGAATTAATAAGCTTGCGGATCAACTTTCGACCTTAGTCGAGATTGTTTCTACGAAAGTTGTCACTTCCGCTCCAATCAAAGTGGTTGAGAAAACTTGCGTTACTTGTGGTGGTGCCCATTCTTGGTATAATTGTCTGACTACCGATAACAATCAAGCTAGTGTTTGTGCGACTATGGGTACTTACAATCAAGTTAACCCTCCGAACCGTGTTAGTAACCAAATGGCACCACCCGGTTTTGCTCCGGTGCAAAACAATGGTCAAAATAGGTTTAATCAAAATCAAGGTCAAGGGAATAATTTTAATCGGGGAAATAATTTTCATGGTAATCAAGGTTTCAGCTCAAAATATCTGCCTCTGAATTTCAAAATCAAGGGATTTCAAAAACCAACCTTTTTCAAGTGCCTATAATTCAGTTCAAAAAGATAAATTTCAAATGATTCTTCAAAGTTACAAGCAGAAATACGACCAAATGATAAGAAAATGCAAAATCAAAATCAACTCGTTGAAAGGACGACCATTAAGAATGAAATTCAAAACACGATAGAATCTCAACAGCCGTCATGATGTATCAACAAAACTACTTTTCAAAATTAATTTGCAAAACATGATAGGAGATTGTTTAAAAACCATGCCTCAACTTCGGGTAGTTTGCCGAGTAATACCATTCCAAACCCGAAGGGTGAGATGAAAGCGATCACTACTCAAAGTGGTGTTGCTTACGAGGGACCCTCGATTCCTACTAATCCTTCTCCTAAAAATGTAGTGGAACGAGAAACCGAGGAGACAACGGATAAAGAGCAATCTAATTTCCAAGGAAGTACCACTCAAATCCCACCTCCGGTTACCCCCATTCCAACTCCGAAACCCGATGTTCCGAAGAATTTACCTAAGCCAAATATTCGATATCCTTCACGACGTAATGATCAAAAATTCTGTGACAAAGCTTCGAATCAAATGGAGAAGATCTTCCAAATCATTCAAGATTTGCGTTTTGACATAAGTTTCGCGGATGCTTTACTTTTGATGCCAAGATTTGCTCCTACGATTAAGAGTTTGCTCATGAATAAGGAAAAGTTGCTTGAGTTAGCTAAGATAACTTTGATATGTGAATGCTCGACGTGCTCCTCAAACGCTTCCCGAAAAGATTGGAGATCCGCAAGTTTTCTTATTCCATGTGATTTCCCGGGAATGGATGTATGTCACGCCTTGGCCGATCTTGGCGCGAGCATAAATCTTATGCCCCTTTCTATTTGGAAAAAGCTTTCTTTACCCGAACTTACACCAACTCGGATGACTTTAGAGCTAGCAGATCGATCAATTACTCATCCTAAAGGAGTCGCTGAAGACGTTTTTGTCAAAGTTGGGAGTTTTCATTTTCCTACCGATTTTGTTGTTGTTGATTTTGAAGCCGATCCTCGAGTACCTCTCATTTTAGGAAGATCCTTTTTGAGGACCGGTCGAGCTTTAATTGATGTGTATGAAGGAGAGCTTATTTTAAGGGACGAAAATGAACAAATAATTTTTCATGTCAATGGCACGACAAAACATCCTCAAAAGCATGTAAACGAGTCAATTAAAATGGTTAATGACACATGCAAGGATAGTTTTAAGAAGTTCACCGACGAACCCGCTCTAGTTTGCTTGCCTCCATCGGAAGATGACAACGATGAAAAGGAAAAGCAGGAAGTGAAGAATCTCGCAGAGTCGACAGCTAAACGCCAAACTCGTATCACACCTTGTTTGAAGAATTTTAAAGTTATTTGCAAGGAGAGCATTTTTCATTCAAACAAAACACCTCAAGTTTCTTCGGTTTTTGCAATCACATCCACCTTACCGTCTATTGAGCCCAAGGATTCTCTCATAATGGGGGACGAGCACCTTAGTACTTTTAGTGCTGAGGAAATTGTCCCAATCCCAAGAGAATCTGAGGATACATCCAGGAGTGATAGTAAGAACGTTTTACCTTCGTGTGATGATTTCTCTTCCATCAACGTTCCACGTGATGATTCCGTGACTTTCTCTAACCCTCTTTTCGAATTTGATGTCAATTTCAACTCTAGTGACATAAACCCTCTTTTTGATGAAGTGTTAGAGGACATCGAGTGCAAGGATTCTTATGATTCCAACCTTGATGAGTCGACTTTCCTAGTCACACCTCTTTCTGATTCTAATAAGGATGAGTGTCTCGCTCCAGGAGACGACATTGAGATTCTACTTCACCATGATCCGTCTACTCCTATGAAAAGCGTTGCTTCCATTCTCGAGGGATTCATCGATGATCCACCTTTCGAAGAGAATGATGATTTATTTGATTTGGAATGTAAAACGAATGATTGGAAAAGAATTTTGTACGATGCTCCAATTGATGAGGCTGAATGTTTTGATCCAGGAGGCGATAATGATGAGATCGATGCTTTTCTAGCTATCGAAGTTCCTACGTATATTAAGGAAGGTTATTATGACTCAAAGGGAGACGTATTATATCTTGAGAGTTTGCTTAGTAATGATAACACCCATAATCTCTCTTCCGATGTATTTTTCGATCATGAACCACAACACATTAAGAATGAATCAAATCATGATACTTTGATAACTTTTTCTCCCAAGAATGATCCTCTTCACTATGAGTTCGCTGGTGGAGTCATCACGATTCCTCCAGGAATTGTTAGAGAGCATGAGGATTATATCAATCGAATGTCGTTGCTATGCGGAAATTCATCTTTCTGGTCACCGGAAAATTTTCATACAATCATCAAGGATAGTGACTCTAATAGGGAAGAGATCGATATTTGGACCAGATGATTCAATACCACCAGGTATTGAAAGTGATATTGACTCAGAAGAGGATATTATTGACAACTTGCTTAACGATGATCCCATTCCCGAATATGAACGTTTAACCTTCGACATGGGACCCTATGTGCCCGTGATAAACAATGTTGATGAGCTTAATAAAGATGAATGTTTTGACCCAGGGGAGGTGAGATTAATGTTGAAGTCGAACTTGAATTTTTTTCATTAATTAGCCTTTTCTTGTTCCTAAGTGTGGGGGTAAAACCCGATATTTTTGAACATTGAGACTAATGTTCCATTCTAAGTGTGGGAGGGATTTCTATCGAAATATGATCATACGTTGTGCCTGTTGTGTCCCTTGCAACCCCGTTTTGACTATAATTTTAAAATTCTATTGTTTTATTAGGTATTTAAATGCTAAAAAAATGATAAAAAATGATGAAATATAAAAAAATAGAAATAAGTAGGCCTGTAGAACTAGATAGCTTTTGACTGATAGAGTTTTTAAACTCTTAGTTTCACTTAGCTTTCGAGACTTTCGTTTGCTTAACTTTAAAATTTGCATAAGAAACAAAAAGATAGAGTTGAATATAAAGTAGATGCTATGGTGGGTAGTTGGAAAACTCTTTAGAGCTCCTAGAGGTTATTTGTGGCTTTTTGATCCACCAGCTTAATAAGCTTTATATAATTGTTGAATAAATAAAGTTTCTTTAGGTTTTTTCGATTCTTAATTTAAATCACTTCGTAGAGATTCTTTCTGGTGAAAGTAAGGTACACATCGAGGTTTTGTCAGTGTTGTGAGGAAATAGGCTACGATTCCTCCATCCATGACAGGCTCGATACTGTGTAAGGTAGTTAAAAGGCCACAGGACTTGAAATTTGGCTATAATAATAATAGTTATGTAATAAACCGAAGCCGAAATAAGACCACTACCTCTTGCCGGCTCACAACCGATGTAGCGCCAGCTCTTCCCAAAGAAGGCCTCATAGTAAGAATAATTAATTGAGGTGATTTAAAAGTTTGTTTTTTTTTTTACTGCATCTTACCGGCACACAACGATTTGTTGCAGCCTTAAAAAAGGTCGAGGATCACCGAGGTCAAAATAAGACTCCTGGACCATGGTCGGCTCGCATACCGATGTGGCAGTTATTTAAAGGACCGGGGTTTAATAATGTTGCAATAATAATAATAATAAAGCCAAATTTCGACTCCGGGGTTATCTAAATAAAGCCTCTGTCTTTAGACTCGTAGTTGAGTTGTTTCGGATGAAATAAAAGGATAACCCCTAAATCATGCAAAATTAGAACATTAATGTGGACTTTATTCTCACAATTTTGTCTCTTTAGGAAAGGATTTCAAACTAATTATGGTCTAAACCGGGTTTACTTTATAAAAATAAGGCCATAATTTATTTGTCACCAATAATAATAATAAAAATCTTTAGAGGAATTAGGAATACGGGAGCGAAAAGTTAAGTTTTTACTTACACAATTAGCATTTATGAGTAGTATTAGCATCTAATCTTATATTTGGATATGATTTCGTTTTAAGCTTGGTTTGGAGAATATGAAAAGTCAAGGATGACGAACTCCCGTTCTTAAAGCCTTTTAAAATAAATTTTATTAAAATTTTATCTTTGTTTTTATCTTTTATTTTAAATAAATGGTTAAAACGGGGGTGCTTGCAAATTAAATGATTTTTGAACCCTCTTAATGGACCTTTTCTGTTCTTGTTCTTGTTTCCGGGATTGTTTTATAAACATTGCGTGTGGGACCAACAATGGCTTAGTATGAGGGAGTTTGATGTGTGCTAAAACACACATCCTTTTTACCTCGTTAAACACTATTAATCGGATTAAAAATACTAAAATATACTTAATTATATTGTAAATATGTTTGTTTGGTATTTTTAGGTCTTGCAGGTAAAACGGATTGAAAACAATGTAAAAACGGGTATTTATGGGTTCGTTTCGATCAAGAGTGCTTAATAATCAAGATCAAGATAAAGTCGTGAAAATTCCCCGAGCATGCCATTGGATAGAGCACGGAAATTCGAGTCAAATGGTGCCTTCATCTTTTATTAGGCCGGCCCGACACCATGTATATGGGTCGGACCGACCCATATTATTAAAGCTCAAGACTTGACAATTTTTAATAAGTGCAACTCAAGTTAAGCATTCCCAGCCCAGCAGAAGTCCATCTCAGCCCAACAACTACTTTCGGCCCAAGCATAAATTCGGCCCAGGTTGCTCTTGGAAGAAAGAAAGGCCCAAGACCTGTAGGCCCATCAAAGGAAGCCCAATCCATCTTGGTACCTTCGCTTTAACTGAACGCAGGCAATAGTTATAAAAGGAAAGGGGAGGCATCTTTCATATCTATCAGATATTAGTTTTTTTTACTTCGTTCTTTTCTTTTTCGTTTTGTAGTTTAGATTAGAAAAAAATAGATTAGATTAGTTTTAATCTCCAATTGCAGATTTCATATCAAGTCATTTGTAATAGTTTACTAAGATTCATCGGTTTGATTTGTTGAAGCATTGGATCGGTTCAGTTTGTAGTTGATTCAGTTATGTTTCAAAGATTTACGGTTCGTTTTTTGCTTATGATTAAGGTTTGGTTTGATTAAGATTGTCGGTGTGCAGTTCTTTGTTGTTTCGATCGGTTTAGTGAAATGAGCAGCAGGAGTTAGTTTTAAATATAACCAGTAGGTTGCGTTTGATTTTTATTAATGTGGGATATATGGTTTTTGATTGAATAGCACAGGTTTTCAGGTTCCAAGTAAGGTATTTAAGTTCGGTTTTTGATGTTCTGGAAGGTCTTGGAGCTACAATAGTTGATTAGTTAGAAAAACATTGTAGTAGTGCTAGAGGGTTTTGGCTTGTTTAGGTTCGTGGCTTATGGCGGGTCTCATCTTGCCATTTTCACATTCCTAGTCTCATATTGTGATATATAGGATTACTATATTTCATGCTATCGCTATAAATCTTGTGGTTCATCACTATTATCAAACAACAAAACCTATGAACTCATCAACTTTATGTTGACACTTTAGCAATGTTTTCTTAGGTGTTCTATTCTGCGGAATATAAGGAGTCTGCATTGGTATATTGGCATGTAGAGGTCTATCTCTCGTATCAAGTCCTCTTCACGCCATGAAGTCACAAATCCCAAATCCAGTCTTCCGCTGTAGTGAAATTTGGGGGTGTGACACTATACATCTAGTAATTAATATCTTTTTGAGAGATTTTTATCAAAATAAACCAACGTTGTGAGATAATTATCTTTTCTAAGGAAATCAATTCGTTAATAAACCTTAATTCACACTTGATGAACTTTTCACGTCACTTAGCAAGCATTTTCGTCTTATAAATCTTTTAGATTATTTTTGCATAATTCTTGTAGTTTAATTGTTTATTATAATTCTAGTATTAAAATTAGTTTAATTTTCTTAGTATTAAAAATAGTTTTTAAACCAAAATCATTAAAAGATAATCAAGCATTATACTTCAAAAACATTAACATGGATTTCAATTCATCTCTCGCCGTGGAAGCGACACTCGGAAGATAGACTATTACTTTTCCTAAAGTAATTTTCTTATCCAACGGGATACTCTCTATATTATTACTATTTGAGATATTTAGTTATATATATTTTATTATATATATATACATATATATATATATACTATTTTTATCCTATCATTATTTGTATATATTCTATCATTTCTCGTGAACTTTTGATACTTAATAGCATGAAATATATGCAAGTTCACTTGAAGACATCCCAAGCTTAAAACGATCCAAGTACAAGTGTTTATACTCTTTGGAAAGCAAGTTACAAGAAAAGAAAGGACTAAAGCTGAAAATGCAAAGAAGTACGCCGCACATTTCACCATGTACGCCGCATTTCCTATCGAGTTTAAGAATTAAAGAGAATTAAATGAAGGCCGCATTAACTCACCAAGTACGCCGCACATTCCTACAAGTACGTCGCACTTCTCAACAAGCATTTTAGAATGTGCGCCGCACTTAGACCCCTTCTCAGCCTATAAATAAGGACGAATTTCACACCATTTGAGATATCCCACACATACTTCCTCACTTAAATCTCTCTCAAATATCCTTCCAAATCCCTGAATTCAAAGACGAAGAACGAAGAACATCATCATAGTATTTAGTGAATAAAGTTGTAGTAAGATTCAATACTTGTAACGGGTGGTGTTTAATCTATATTCTTACCCCGGGCATAGTATGTTTCTTGTTTATCTTCATTATTTTGTTATGAACTTCGTAGCCATGAGAGGCTAAATCTCTCATGACTACTCGGTGATGTTAATATAATGATTAAGCTTTTGGTGTAGTTGCGATCTTTTAATCTTAAGCTTATGTTGAAATCCTATCATGTCTAATCTTATCAACTTTGATTGTATACTCATAACGGTATAGGTCAAACTTCATAAAGCATTACAAGCCGTTTGTAAAAAGTTAAATCAACAAGAGCAGACGGCTAATGTTAGTACTTATACTCCCGAGCCTTCGCGACGTTTCAATTTTATTTACGATGATGACGATGATGACAAGGAGAGTACTATTCCTTTGTATGAAGTTATTTTTCAAATTCCTCCGTCTATTACAATCACACCCGTCTTACTGACTATGGAGCCCGAGGACTCTCTCATCATGGGGGATGAGAATCTTAGCACTATTCCTGAAAAGGCCAGACGATTTCATAATAGTCTAGGTGTTGAGACCTTGTCCCAATCCCAAGTGATGTCCAGGATACGTCCGACTTTGGACAAAGGGTGTTGATTTGCCTTTTTGTGATATTCCGTGATTTCTCTAATCCTTTCTTCGATGCGATTGAGATGAGTGTTTCAACCAGGAGGCGATATGATGAGTTCAATGGTTTTTTAGATAATTAATGATTCTTGTTCCTGAATTATGAAACATTTTCGCGTTAATACTGAAGTGAAGAGTATGATGATGAGTGTTTTGACCCAGGAGGCGATATTGATGATATCGATGTTTTTTGCTAGAAATTGATGATTCTTTTCCAGAATATGAAACATTTTGCTTTAATATTGAATAGAAAAGTAGTGGCAGTGCCACTACTCATTTTGATTATTCTCTTCCTGAATATGATTCGTTTATCTTTGATCTTTCGATTAATCTGTTTCCTCCCGCTGATAGGAGTGTTTCTCATCATGAGGAGTTCGCCGATGAACTCACTCACATCATATCTCCACCTGAGTATGACCATTTTTACTTTGATCTTGAGATCGTTCCAGGAGAGTTTACTAGAGTTTTGGAGGAAAATATATTTGATTTATCAACAAAGAGTTTAACAATTAATAAGCTTAATGATTCTTCTCTTCTATTATCCAATTGTGACTCTTTTATTTCTAAGGAATTTTCCGAGATTGACCTTCTAGTCTCATTTCCCTCTGGAAATGAAGACATGATTTTTTATCCCGGAATATTCATCATCAAAAGCGTCCAATCTAAGAGATTTCATTTTTTTCCACTGGACGATTTTCCTACTTTCTCATTCGTCAGTGATTCTCTTTACGAGAAAATCTCCACATCTTCTGATTAATAATTTCTTGATCGATAAATGTCATATTTTAAGTGAAATTTCATTGATGACCGAATCTTCGGTCAGTTTTCACCCCAAGGACAAAGAAATTCGGGGAGAGTCAAGCTAGAGACTCGCACAAAAACAAGCGCTTCTCGGGAGGCAACCCGTGTTTGTTCTTCTTTATATTTTCTCAATAAATAAGTGTGTGATTTTATAGCCCAAGTGTGGGGGCGTGCTTTTTTCTATGGTTTGTGGTACCGTTTTTGCAGGATTCCTTAAGATCGTGAAGACCCGTGCTTGTTTTCAATCCTCCAATCATCCGGTCTTCGATCTTCTGCTTATTGAAATCTTCGATCCTGATCATTTATATATGTATTGTTACCCCTTTCACCCTTGGAATTTTTTGCATTTGCCTTTTTCATTCCTAAGTGTGGGGGTAAAACCCGACATTTTTGAACATTGAGGCCAATGTTATGTTCCATTCTAAGTGTGGGGGATTTCTGCCGAAATATGATCATATATGTGCCTATATGTGTTCCCACGCAACCCCGTTTTGACCAAAATTTTAAAATTTTATTGTTTTATTATGATATATATATATATATATAAAAATTAAAAAAAAATGATGAAAATATAAAAATATAAAAAAAGTAGGCCCCGTAGAACTAGGTAGCTTTTGACTTGACCGAGTTCTTAACTCTAGCTTTTCCTTTAGCTTTCGAGACTAAGCATTTGCTAAACTTTAAAATTTTGCAAAGAACGAAAAATGATAGAGTTGGATATAAGTTAGATGCTAAGAGCGTGTAGTAGTTGGATCGTCTTTAGAGCTCAATAGAGGTTAATTGGGCTTTTTGCTCGCCCATCAGCGTTATTACATTATATTATTGTTAAATAAATAAAGTTGCTTTGGTTTTTACGATTCTTAGTTTAAATCCCTTCATAGAGATTTCTTCTGGTGAAATTAAGGTACACATTAAGGTTTTGTCAGTCTTGTGACCACAGGACTTGAAATTTGGCTATAATAATAATTATGTAATAAACCAAAGCCGAAATAAAACCACTACCTCTTGCCGGCTCACAACCGATGTGGTAGTCGTTTAAAGGGTGGAGGTAATAAAAATAATAATAATAAAAACTGTGGGCTGATAAAAGTTTACTGCCTCTTGCCGGCTCATAACCGATGTGACAGTCTTCAAAAGAAGGCCCATAGTAAGAATAATAATCCGAGACTGATAAAAGTTTGTTGCATCTTGCCGGCTCACAACCGATGTTGCAGCCTTCAAAAAGGTCAAGGATCACCGAGGTCGAAATAAGACTCTTGGACCATGGTCGGCTCGCATACCGATGTGGCAGTTGTTTAAAGGACCGATGTTTAATAATGTTGCAATAATAATAATAATAAAGCCAAATTTCGACTTCGGGGTTATCTAAATAAAGCCTCCGTCTCTGGACTCGTAGTTGAGTTGTTTCAGATGAAATAAAAAGGATAACCCCTAAATCATGCGAAATTAGAACCTTAATGTGGACCTTATTCTCACCATATCGTCTCTTTAGGAAATGATTTCAAACTAATTATGGTCTAAACAGAGCACTTTTAATAAAGACATAATTTATTTGTCACAAATAATAATAATAAAATCCTTAGAGGATTTAGGAATAAGGGAGCAAAAAATGGCTAATGCGTACATAATTAGCATTTATGAGTAGTGTTAGCATCTAATTTTATATTTAACTGTGATTTCATTTTAAGCTTAGTTTAGGGATTGTGAAAATCAAGGATGACGAACTCCCGTTCTTAAAGCCATTTAAATAATGTTATTTAATTTTTTATCCTATTTTGTATCTTATTATTGACTAAGGGTTAAATCGGGGGGTGCTTGCGAGATAAATGATTTTTGAACCTTCTTAATGGACCTTTTATGTTCTTATTTGATTGTGAGGGGTCATAAGTTAAGGGGGGTTTTAAAATTATTTATTTCCGGGCGTGTTTTATTCACATAAACTGTGTGGGACCAAGCAATGGCTTAGTGTGGGGGAGTTTGGAATGTGATGCTAAAAATACACATCTGTGTACCCCGTAAAACACTATTAATCGGACTAAAAATGCTAAAATATGGATAATTATCTTGCAAATATGTTTGTTTAGTGTTTTTATGTCTTGCAGGTAAAACGAATTAAAAACAATGCAAAAACAGGAATTAACGGGTTTGTGTCAATCAAGAATGCTTAATATTCAAGATCGCGACAAAGTCCAAAAATAAGTTCCCCGAGCAAATGGCCATGGAAAGAGCACGAGAAAACTATTCAACGGATGCCCTCAGATCTATTGGGCCACATCCCGTAACCCCATTTTAAATGGGCCAGGCCATCCCATTTCTTTATAAGCCCAACATGGAATTGATAAATCTGAATGTCGGTGGAGTGAC
The DNA here is from genome assembly GCA_026074375.1 of Tanacetum coccineum. Lineage (NCBI taxonomy): Eukaryota > Viridiplantae > Streptophyta > Magnoliopsida > Asterales > Asteraceae > Tanacetum > Tanacetum coccineum. The sequence goes on along the minus strand of BQNB010006668.1, from coordinate 71,681 downwards.
GTTGTTAGGAATTTTGTAATAGATAGTGACTACTAGTAGGTATGTAGTTCCTACTGGTAGAGTAAAAGTTCCTGCTGGTAGGTATGTAGTTCCTACTGGTAAGGATAATGTTATAGTTAGTACTGGCAGGACAAAAGTTATTCCTGCTGGTAGAACAATATTAGTACTGGTAGTATTATTCCTGCTGGTAGAACAATATTAGTCCTGGTAGTATTATGCTTACTCCAGGTTAATAGTAAAGTTAGTTAGTGCTAAATATAGGCGTGCGATATCCTAGGAAGTGATAACACTTATCACTTTAGCTTTTAGCGAGTCTTAAGGAAACAAGGAGTTAGGGTTTCATGCGTATTTAAGAAACCTACGGCTTTGAATGAAGGCAGAGATAGAACTCATCAAGAAAAACACATTGATTATCAATAGAAAAGATCCATAGAGGATCATTGTTTTTAGTAATTCTTGAACTCTGTTGTTTATATTCCGCGTAAACAATAGTTTCATTTGTTGGAGTCTCTCTTAGAGTTGCTTGTAATTACATAAGTGCTCTACAACCTTAACAGGCTTAAAGATCTATCTAGGGTTGGACCTACAAGTGGTTTCAGAACCTGGAGAGAGCCTCTATTAAAGAAACTTTACTATTCTTACTCATAAAAACATCACAATGACTTCACAAAAACATTCCACATCACTAACATACCCTATTTGAAAAATATAATGCCATCACCATCAGTACCTACATTCTCTTTCCCATCAACAACTGAACCTGTGTTCTCTGCGTCAACCTCTGAACCAGTTTTTGAGTCTCCAAACCACTCTCAAAACTCTCAACACTCTCAAACCTCACAAACCACCCAGTCTCAGCAACTCCAACAATATCACACAACCACTGTGGGGGGAGGTTTATGGGACTATTTTGGTTGAGATGGTACTCATAAACAATAAATGCTAAAATTCCATACTTAAAAAAAGAAGGAAGAATATAGAACATGGGCTATGAAATGGAGTATGGATCAAGAACGGGTAAAGAATCCGATCACAACAAATAAGTGGAACATTGTACTAAATTGGAAACAGCAGGAAAGGACAGGAAGAGAACCAAAAAGGAAATATTATGATTCCATCCCTCCAGTTTCGTTAAGAACACATTGCTGATCAAAGAGTAGACAAAAGCAATAACCTATAATAGCTTCAATTCTCCTCCTGAGGATCATATGCTGCTTTTTCACCATCTAGAAGATGCAGGGATATCTGTTGGCTGTCAAAAGCCAGATTGGAGGTACTGTATGAAATTAAGACATGAGAAGTCAAAGCTAAAGCAGAAGTTTTCAGAATTTAAGGTATCTCTTGAAATCAGAGAGTCCTGCATAAGGGATATGACAAGTTTCAGAAATATATTGAGTCCCAACTCAATCATATTCAAGCTAAGCCAATACAATGAACGATTGTACCATTAATAAGTCTTAGAAAAGTGGTGGGGGGTTGTCCTAGACACTTCCCACCTTCTTGGTCACAAGTGGCCATCACTCTTAAAAACAAAGGGTGGTCTTGATTTATTCTAAGCTTTGATGATCATCTACAACAAGGCTTAAGAACTCTTGAAATTGATGTAAGGTGGCTCAGTTATGATTCAAGAGGTACTTATCAGCACCTACACATTCAGCCTTTATTAGTGCTGGAAGCACTAATTCAAAGATGTCATATCCTGATCAATCACATTCAACCACTTTTACTTCTGTTTCATCAAGTCCTGTTGCTTCAAGCAATGTGATTGAAAATGTTCTCCATTCCTTTGTTGCTGAAAGTGATCCACAACAGCAAATCACTTATGAAGATTTCGATCAGATTTGGAAATTGGATTAGGAGGAATTAGAACATCAAATGGCAAATGGAAAAAGCTTTTCTGTTAGGATCACAGATTCAGAAAAGAAAGCTGGGAGGGAAAATGAAGTGTTTTAATAACAAGGTTGCTGCAAAGGTTTGACAAGAAGAAGGACAAATATATAATAGGTGGGGGGGGGCCCCAGTCTGTCAAAACTCTACCATAAAATAACGCTATGAGGGAGGGGCACCCCCAAAAGCCAACTGTAGTTGTTAGGCTTTGGTTAGATGGATATTCTATCGTCGAGTACCGAGTTGGGCCCATTGCTATGGACAGAACAGGTACAGCAGTTGGATATCTAAAGCAGGTACAACAACTGCATTCCAAGCTAAAAGGATCTGGGATAAGTCTTCCGAAGAACCCAAGCCTTTGTTATCAGTTGATTCAATTTAAACCCTGTTCAGACCCTTAAGGTGAAGAAAGTGGAATATTAGTGCTGCCTCAAGTATATTATGGTATGATTGCTGAGCAATGATGATTGTTTTCTGATAAGTGTTACTAGTGATGCTACTACACTGGTGATGTCACTAATGCTGTTCCCTAATGCCTGAGGTGCAGTCTCTTATGCTGCGGTGCTTGGTTATCAAATAAGATGCATACTTCCTAGCTAGCGTGGCTGACGTGGGGCTACTGAATTTTGCCCCTTATGGGTATCTCTTCTCAGTACACACTTGCCCCCTTTTGGTTGTGATAATAATATGCAAACTTAAAAGGATTTTGAATAATTTAGAGAAAGTTCAATATAAAGATTGTTAAATATCCAGGTTCAAGCATATAAAAATTCATTACAAAAACCTTAGAACACAGAAGGCATGGTAACAAGCAATCAGTTTAGCATTAGAAGAAATGGGATTTAGAATATATAACTACTGCTGATTTAAGAAAACACCAACAACATGTAAAATATACTGAAAAAAAAACTGAATGAGCAGAGTTAAACTTGAAAAACTTGGATGCCCAGGTTAAACTTGAGTGAGTCAAATGCCAAGATTTGCAATTGGAAGGTAGTCTGTCCAAAATAAAAAAGGGCCTGGTCAAATTAATAAATAGTTCCATGTCCACTAGATCAAAATTTGGTTTAGGATTTGGAGACACTTTTGGATCAGATGAGGTGTTTGATCTCTCTGCTCCTAGCATCTTTGACTCATCCCCTATGGATGTTGCAGAGAAACCTCTCTATGACAGGTTTGTCAAAGCTGTTAGAATGCATGCTGTTCCCCCCTTTAACAGGAACATTCATGCCTCCTTCCAACAGGCCTGACCTTGATGATACACAGTTTACCTATGGTTCAAAGTCCAATAATCATTTAGAAAATAACTCTGTATCTAATGACTTTGTCTCTTGTGATGATAGTGACAAGTCCTCAGACTCAGATACCACTGGCTTTGCATCCTGTGTTTCAAGTGTCAAGTCCTCAAGCTCCAAGACCAATGAACCCTTAGTCTGTGCCCCTAGTTCACTGTTATCAAGACAAATGTCAAAGACTCCTGCCCATTCAACACACCAAGTTCCCCCCCCCCCAACCTTTCCATTTTCCCCCCACCTCCCCCACGCCGACCCCTGCACGTTTCCCCCAGTTCCCCACAGGGCGGGGGGGGGGGCGGGATCCATACAAAGCTAGCCAATGATTTCCACTAGTTTTTTCTTTTAAGGAAGAAATAAAATTACCTAGAAATTTTATGTAATAAGAGTGGAATAAAAACATTAGAAGTCTTTGTAAAATAAATCTTTTGGTTCTAAGACATGTTTTTTGTGTTAGTAAATTTCATTTGATTAAAATATTTGATTTTAAGAGCAACATGGATTGTTCTTGAAAGAAACCCCAATGAATAATGTAGCTCCTAGAGCAAGCATCTTGTTCCCTCTTCCTGCTGGTAGTAGGAAATCACCAGCATCTGTTTCTGCTGGTAGTGCTTTTCCTGCTGGTAGTAGGAATAGACCAGCATCTCTTCCTGCTGGTAGACCATTTTCTACTAGTTGTAAAAATCATGCTGCTCGCCCAATGACCAGACCATCAAGAAGAAAAAAAAAAGGGGAGAAGGGGGGAAAAGTGCAAAAAAACAAAGCAACAACAAAAAAGCACAAGGGGGGGGTCAACCACCAATCATCAAGACGTACCTGGGGGATGGTAGGCCCGGTATCACCCCCCCCCGATATCCGCACCTCCACCCCCAAACCCCCACAGCCCACCCCCCACCTCCCTCCACCCTGCTATTTCCTCCCTTGAATGAGCCTCCCCCTCCACCCCCCTCAGGCCAAATATTCCACCCAATAAACGCGCCCATCCTAACATAATCCAAAGACAATGGAAGAGTGAAATGGGGAAACTGTTGATAAGCCCTCACCAAGGTAGACCATTGAGGATTCAAATGCCAAATATAGCAATGGGATCCAAGAACAAATGTAGGATCTCATCAAACAACATTTTGATTAGCCTCTTTTAAAGTGATCACAAGGCAGGTCCAAGTCAGTAATGATCTTGGGTCTCCCATGTAATCTAATTGTTGTTGGTTGTATTGTATTTAATCTGTAGGACAATCCTCATAAGAATAAAAGATTTTAGGAATTAAGAAAGAGGTTGTTCACGAAGCAAGATAGGTAATAAGGATAAATTGATGACTATTGTGAAGATCATTGAGGTACTGTTCACTTTTAGCGGTGGAGATTTGGCAAAATAACTATAAAAGGCACCATAAGGACTTCCAAATTGAACTTTGAGAATGTTTATATTATGTGGAGGAAATTTCCAAAAACTTTAACTTAGTTCTCTGTAATCACAAATATATGAATACCAAGAACAAAGTCCTTTTCACAGATAAAGAGTGCTTAGTTCTCCTCTAAGAAGGAGTTCAAACTAACCTGAGGATAGATCAGTGGTTACCTCGAGTGTTCCAAGAAGGAACAATCTTCTACACTTCCCCCCTCTACGTACTCCTACTGTACTACTGTTACTCTACCATGTATGCTCTGCTCTCTTCTCTAACCTCCTTTACCTTTACTACCATACCTTTACCTCTTCACTCCACTTCCTATAACCATCACTACCTCTCACTAACACCCGTACTACTGTAACCTCTCTAACTCCCTATGACAACCACTTCTAATCTACTATTACCTATAACCCCGTTACTACCCTGTACCTACTACTCTCTACTCCTCTACCTAACTACTCTCTTCTATACCCACCCACTTCACACACTTCATCTACTCTACCCTCTACCTCTCTCACTGTCTACTTAACACTACCATCACCCTACTCTTTACCATAAAACTCTAAAACTTAAACACAGTACTAGAACCAACCCTCTCTAACTACTTCTCCTCTTCACCCCCTCTCCCTTAACTGCCACTCCTCAACCTGACCTCTACACTTTACAACTGGGGGCTTCAATTTTGTCGGAACCCAATATCCACCTATCATCTCATTATTGAAAACATAGAAAAATAAGATGAGATAAAATGGAAGAAATTTAGAGAGAAGTTAGAGAGAGAAAGGTAGAGAGAAAATGAGAGTTGGATGATTAACTTGCAAAATGGAAAAAATTACAAATGAATCAACACCATTTTCCATAGTGGAAAATGGTATATATACTAGACCATGAGGCTTGCATGCCTATGGGCTTTCTAAGGCCGTGCTTAGATTTACTTTTGGGCTTTCGCCCTATACAACGTTACCGATAAGATTACATAAATAGCCCGTGTTACGAAACCCTTCTAGCCTATTACAACCGTATATTAATTTAGTTACCGAGACCTAATATAATTATGAAAACGAACTTTCCATTGTTCGAACTCAATATTTTGGAGGCTAACAATCATCCCTCCGAAGTGAGTTCATATTGACAACTCCTTTTCATAGATCCAATGGAGATTGCTTTTGTCGTTAAGATCTTGTGGTCTTGGTCTCTGAATTCGTTGTAGGCTTGTTCCTTCATGCTTTGTGATCTTTGTCTTTTTCGTCCGAGATCTTTAAATCTTTATCCTTCCGTCTTGATTGTCTTTGCCACCTTGTGATCTTGTTGTAGGTATGTTATGGTTATGGTAGGATGATATGGGGTATTCTGCTTGACCAACAATGCCCTCATACTTTGCATCATCTTGAAAGCTTGCTAACAACCTCCCTTGATAGACTGATATCTTTGAAGGAAGATCTTATATATCGAGTTTCGTGCGGATCCTTTGTCTTTAATTCTTGAGCTTTCAGATTCTTGAATCTTGATGCTTATTAGTATGTTCTTTTGTAGTTTGAGTCATGAGCAAGAGGGTAATGAAATTTCCGACTCCATGCTGGGAATGAGGCATCACCATCTCCATCTTTTATGTATCGCTGAAATAAAACAAGTTAGCAATAAAAGCGGGTGGAAAACGAATATGGCTTTTAGGTCAATCGTCGCGGATTTGGTTAGATTAACCTCACGGATTCCGTAAGACCATTTTTAACAAGTATAAATACTGTACCTAGTGATCATTAGATTCAAAGAAACTCCTTGAACAGGGTTTTTCCAGCACCAAGCGAAGGATCTTCTAACACATAGTATACGGTAATAGATTTACCATGCTTGCTGATTTTATTAGCCGGAACGTCTCAAAGCAGGACACACGTTAAGAGTGAATCAGATAGTTACTACATTTCTGATTATTCCGTCAAGTTTTCATTTCCTTGGAACAAGTTTGATTCACATTAAATCGCAACCATCGTTTCTTTCCAGTTGACAACAATTTGATCATATAGAATCTGCGCAAGTCCACCTAACCGCGTGGCTTGTTTTGATGAAGACACTGAAGGATTTCCATTCGTGCATTGTGAATACTAAGAGTATCACTCTGAATGTTCTTGCAGAATCACAATGGATAATGGCGTAGAACTCTTGTCAAAAACAGCCTTGTGAACTTAATGATGTTCAACAAGTTTTGTCATGGAATGTGTCCTAATGATATTTATTTCTGAACTCATGCTCTAGACAATCGATATGCATTTTGGTTTTAGTAAATCGAGGCTGGACAGTCTGCCACCTATTCAATATCAACTAACTCAGAGTGATAAAGTCAATAGAAGTTATGTGTATCTCCGTGACAAATGAGACAAGTATCTTTTGAGAGAAACTTGAATGGCTAGGAAGGGTTGTTGCAATGCATCACTGTATGGGACTATTATGTCGTCTTCATATTGTCAGTAATCAACATTGTGATTCTAAACAGCATATGTATTGAACCAGTTTCCCTTTCCTTTTCCCCTCTCCCCCCCCCCCTTTCGCCCTCCCTTTCCCCCAATCCCCCCCCGCTCTCTCCTCCCCCCCTTCTCGCACCCCCTTCCCCCACGCTCACCCCACCCCCCCCACTTTCCCTCCCCCCCACCCTTCCCCCCCTCCCCCCCCCCCCTTCTCACTCCCCTTTCCGTCCCCCCCCTTCCCCTTCCCCTTCTTCCCTCCTCCCACACCCCCCCCCCCCATCCCCCCCCCCCCTCACCCCCCCTCCCCCTTCCCTCCCCCTTTTTCCTCCTCCTCCCCCCCCCCCCCCCTATCCCACCCTTTTCACTTTCCCTTCCCCCCACCCCCCCCACCCCCCCCCCCCCCGTCCCCCCCCCCCCCCCCCCCCTTTACTTCCCCCCCCCCCCCCCCAACCCCCCATCCCCCCCTCCCCCCCCCCCCCTCTCCTTCACCTTTTTCCCTTCCCCCCCCCCCCCTTCCCTCCCCCCCCCCCCCCCTTCCCCCCCCCCCCCCATCCCCCCCCCCCCCCCCCCGTCCCCCCCCCCCCCCACCCCCCCCCCTTTCCCCTTATTTCCCCCTGCCCCCCCCCCCACGCCTTCCCCGCCCACCCCCCTTTCAAACCCCCCCTCCCCCCACCCCTCCCCAACCCCCCCCCCCCCCCCTTTCCCCCCACCCCCCCCCTTCCCCCCCCCCCCCCCCCCCACTGCCCCCCCCTCCCCCCCCCCCCCTTTCCCTCCCCCCCATTTCGTGAACCCCCCCCCCCACCCCCCCCCCCCCCCCCCACCCTCTCCCCCACCCAGCCTCCCCCCCCCCCCCCCACCCACCCCCCTCCCCACCCCCCCCCTCCCGCCGCCCCTCCCGCCCCCCCCCCACCCCTCCCCCCCCCCCACCCCCCCCCCCCCCGCCCTCTCCCCCCCCCGCCTCTCAACCCCCCATCCCCCCCCCACCCCCCCCCCCCCACCCCCCCCCGCCCCCCCCCCCCCCCCCCCATCCTCCTTTTCCCCCCCCGCCACCCCCCCCCCCCCCACCCCCCCCCTCCACCCCCCCCCCCTCCCCCGCCTTTTCCCCCCACCCCCCTCTTCCCCCCCCCCCTTCCCCCCCCCCGACCCCCCCCCCACACACCCCCCCCCCCCCCCCCCCTATCCCCCCCCCCCCCCCCCCCCCCCCCGCCCCACCCCCAACACACACTTCCCCCCCCCCCCCCTCCCCCCTTTCCCTCCCCCCCCCCTCGCCCACTGATTCTTCACCCCTCCCCCCCCCCCCCCCTCCCTATCCTAAGTTTATGTGGATGGGCATCTTTTTTTTCTTTATTAGACCCTTTATCCATATATTTTCTTTTTGATTTCTCAACCCCATTCAATGCTTACCAAGACGTCATTACTAAACACCTTGTTGTCTGATTGTTTCCAGAGTTAGCTCAATCTAGATTGCATCTTCCCTTATTACAATATTCATCCTCCAATCATACCTAAGTACTTGCTAATTTCTAACTATGGAGTGTCCTTGGGTAGATCCCTCCGGTTCTGGTTGAATCATAGGACAAATACCTAACCTAAACCCACCTTAATGTCTTCAGAATCGTCGTGAAATAAGATGTGTAGGGTAGAGAACGAACCATGAAACCGTTTCCAAATAGCACTTTGAGTCTTTTATAGATCAACATATTAATTACATTACTCTCCCCTTATATTTTTAAAATTCTAAGTCACTTCGATTTTGAAATAATGTGTGATTAAAATTTGTCTTGAAAAGGCCATGGGAAAAATGTTGAAGCTTAGCATGAAATATTTGGAACTGTGTCATCTTGCTCCCCCTCAATTTGACATATGTTTGACACCAATAAAATTGATACCAAGTTGTAAAATCGATATTAAAATTTAGGTTGACACTTAGTCATCTTATACACTATCATTCATTGGATTGTCATTATTATCCTTGTGTTATTAAGAGACTTTTTGGTGGAATGATTTGAATACATAAGAACGTCGTGAGATGATGTATCCAAACTCATTAAATGTTGTTTTTCAAAAAAACTCCCCCTTGAAAGATGGAGTGTTGAACACACAATTTTGAAAGATTATTAATCGTCAGTGAGAAATTCTGAAAAAATTGTGTTCAACATTTTGAAAAACATCATGTTAGAAGACTTCTCTTCCAACTCTAAGGGTAAGCGCACTTATGCGTACACTCCTCTCCTTTTTCCTTGAGCTCAAAAACTTTAAAATGTCTTGTAAGAACAGAGGCTGCAAGGACCGAGAAAAGTTGAATTTCTCGTTGTAAAGGATAAGTTATCTTTATAGAAAAGCTTCTTTATTTGAAGTCCGGGTACGTACTGATATTTGCAATAAGCCATTAATAAAACTTAGAAATGGACATGTTTTGGAAAAACTTTGAAACTCCTGTTCGAAACTTCATTACACCGCCCGTGTCGAAATTAAATCAACATTTCTAGGGTACGTAAATGTTATTCGATTCCACAAGAGACATGTCAAAGAAAATTTTCTGATTTTGTATTTTCTTTTTGAAATTTTGTATTTTTGTATTTGGTTTTATAGATTTATATTTTTGTATTTTGCTTTTCTCAAAAATATTTACATGTCGATGTTTGAAGAATATATCAAGCAGATTCATTTGCCAGAACCTCCAGTTCTGCTGGATTTAAACATCTCATACCAATTCGTCTAACAAGATACTGAAACCTATCTTCAGGTAAGGTTTAGTAAACATGTCAGCTAATTGGTAGTCAGTTCTGACAAAATATAGTTCAATTATACCATGTTCAACCTATTCCTTGATAAAGTGATATCGAGTATGGATGTGCTTGGTACGGGAGTGCTGCACGGGGTTGCATGAGATAGCTATGGCTGAATGAGAGTCATAATAAAATGGTATTTTGTTGTAGTTGAAGACATAATCCTTAAGCTGTGTCCTCATCCACATTACTTGAGCACAACTTGCAGATAACGCCACGTACTCTGCTTTTGCTGATGACATTGCAGTGCAGTCCTGCTTCTTTGACATCCAGCTGACTAACTTATCACCTAGGAACTGTATTCCTCCAGAAGTGATTTTGCGAGTATCAAGACATCCAACATGATTGACATCTGAAAAAGCGGTTATTTTAAAGCTAGAATCCTTCGGATACCAGAGTCCCATATTAATGGTACCCTTTAAGTATCGAAAGATCCTTTTAACCTCGTTGAGGTGTTTTTCAGTCGGTCTTGCTTGATAATGTACAGAATAACATACTGCTTGCACTATGTTTGGTCTACTAGATGTCAGATACATGAGTGACCCGATCATACTATGGTAGTTTGTTTGGTCTATGAGTTTTCCACTAAAGTCTGCATCCAGTTAAGGTTTAATAGCCATTGGTGTACCAACGCTATCACATTTATCCATACCATGTTTTTTAAGTATTGCTAAAGCGACCTTTAGTAAAACCTTTGGACATCAGGAAATTTGAGAGTTCATCATACCAGGCTCTCGGAGCTTGCTTTAATCTCTAGGTTTTGGTTTGCAACCATATGTAGTGTTTGGGTATTCTAGACAGGATCATTCATACTAGTATTCCTTCACTCTTTGTCTTTCTGAAGTTGTGCGCACTTTTCTTTGCTTTCTATAGGTAGTAGTTATTGACATGTCGTTTGAGCATACTTTTCCCGTGGTGACTGAAGTGACCACATGCTTTGGGCAATTCCCTAAAGGGGCCAGGTGCAATCAAATCATTTGGCTGAGCTAAAGTTGATTCCTTATCATTTGATTGCAAAGTTGGTGTGGCAGGTTTTGTCAACTTATTCAACACATCAACTTGGGAGGCAAACCGCTGTTGTGGACATTGATATCGTTCAGATTTATACGCAGTTGGTTGTCTTACCACTGGTTGATTCTCATTTGTTCATTTTCTCATTTGCAAGAATTAACCAACTCTTTTGCTCTCTACCTTTCTCTCTCTAACTTCTCTCTAAAATTCTTCCATTTTATCTCATTTTATTTTTCTTGTTTCAATAATGAAGTGAAGGTGATTTTGGTTCCGACAATTTGGTATCACTCGCCTCGGGTGGGTTTAGTGGTCTAGTTGTGGTGATTTAAAGCGTATTGATTCGGAATATAGACGATTATTTTGGGATTATTCTCACGTTTTATTACTTATTTAGTATCACGTGCCTTGTTTTTTTTATTACTTCTTTGGGTTTAGTGGTTTAGTGGTCTAGTGGTCTAGTTGTGCCTTGTTTTTTTTCTACTGTTTTTGTTACCATTTTCGTGACTTAATCTTTCTTTATAAAACCAACCGCCGAACGAGTACAGATTAGTGTGCACCGAACGAGTAAAATACACAAGGACCGAACGAGTGTAAGCTTGCAAGAGCCGAACGAGTGACATCAACAAAGACCGAACGAGCAACATTCAAAGAGGACCGAACGAGTGACATCAACAAAGACCGAACGAGCAACATTCAAAGAGGACCGAACGAGTGACATCAACAAGGACCGAACGAGAAATTCAAAAGAGGATTATTCCGAACGAGTTAACGAATCTCAAGACCGAAACGAGCAACTAGTTGAGGTAACGGATGCGAGTAACAAAATTCACATGACCGGAACGAGTCACCTTTCGGACTGAACCTAACGAGTAAAGCTTAAGAGCCGAGACGAGTTCATCTCTTGAGCCGATCGCGTGGACCACAAAAATCTTAACGTTTTATACAAAAATTTTTCGTTTTCGGTTTTCGAGTATCGGTTGACTACTCGACTTATATCATAGACCGTTGTGTTCGTGATTCGTTTTCGATCAACGTGGTATATTTGGTTTTTACCGACGATAATCGTACAACTCCGCGGGATTAAATTTACATTCGTTATTTTTTTATATAAGTTTCAAACGAAAAAGACGAAAAAAGGTTGGAGGGAATTCATTTATTAATTAACAAGAATTTGAAAATGACACATGCAGCCCTTGGACTTTAATTAAATTCCACCATACCTCCTTTGTTTGTTTTATTTTTTTAACCTCTTTTGTTAAAGACTACCATTACAGTTAGTCCTTATTCTTTTAAAAACAACTCGTTAGTCCTCCAAGGGAATTGTTGTGCACCGGTTTGTCCTTATTTGAGTTTGATAAACCGTTAAATCATATCAAGCTCAAATTCGTGCAACGTGTCAAGTTTAAGATCATTAAGTTTCAAAAGCTTACGTTCTTCAAACGACAAAACGATTTCTCAAACAACAATTCTATTTTCACGGTTTTTCTTGATTTAGTAAATCCACAAAATACCTTTTGTATTTTTCTCGGTTTAGTCAAGACTTGTAAAAATCACCGTAAAATTGATTTCCCACAATCAACAATAATACTTTTACCTGCTTAAGATCTTCAAATCATTTTTCACTTCATTATTCTTAAAATAATTCATCTGACAACTCCCAATTGAAACTTCCACAACGCAGGTTCAAATGCACTTACAAACATTAATGGCAGCTGGGTTCAAAGGGATTCGTCACAATAGCTTGCAACAGGATGATATGCACAATGGCGATCACGGTTCTTACGAACATTGAGACAAGACCAATTGGTGATGCCTTACGGAAGTTATTTCATAGGTCCTTAACTCCATAACGATTGTCACAACACCAGCTGTTCCTGCAACAGAGGATTCTCCACTTGTTCTGAACATACAACAGTCGAGACGTTATTGAAATTGACTCCTGAAAAAACTGAGCCTCATTTTGATCCGAAAAGAAGCATTCATTTGATAATGACTAGAATTGGAGTGAAATTTACTCAACTGTTGAGCATGTCAGACAGCCTCAAGAAATGTGGGGAAAGCATCGACATGCTACAAAAGGTGAATTACTCAATTTTCAAGATGTCAAGACAAACTTATTTGGAGTTTGTTCCAATTCACCTCTTCACGATAGGAGAAACAATTGAGTCTTACTACACTTGATTCTACAAAGTTGAATGATGAATGACAGAACAATTTGACAGTTGTACGAGCAAGGTCAATGTTCATTTTTCTTCAAAACAACTTCAAAACAGAATGGTCAAGATTTGTCCAATAGTGATAGCAACAACACAAGTTGGCTGAAGTTTCCTACATAAGCTCTTTGGACATTCTTGAAAACATACCAAAAGGAAGTTAATGATCTCCGTGCTGAAAGAATGGCCAAGTATGCTAACCCATTAGCACTTGTTCGCTACTGCTTAAAACACTCCAAGACTCTTATTACCAAACAATCAAAACCTCACATAATAATATGCACCAACATCAAAAAGCTTCACTTCCAACCAGATCTCATGCAAATACTAGATACAAGGCAAAAGTGATAGCAAAACCATCACACACCATCTGAGTCAGCTTCTGAAGAAAGACAGTGATCTCTGAAACAAGTCAGAAGGATAAAGACATGCAGAAAAATTTGGCTCTCATTGCAAAGTTAATTTAAGAAACTATACAAATCCTACAACAACAACACTCAGAACTTCTCAAACACCAGAATCAAGAATGTGGATTATTCCCTAAGGTACAAGAATGACAATCAGACCTGGACAGTTTGAGGACATCGAGGGCAGGATTGTTTGTTGGGGCTAGGGAAATTGTAGCGTGGTCAAGTACGTTGCTACAGTCTGGGATACAGTGTTTTAAAATGCAAGGAATTGGTCATTATGCTAAGGAAAGCAGAAAGCCAAAACGGGTTAAAGACTCCACGTTATCACAAGATAAGATGTGTGTGTAAACATGCTCCATAAAGGTGGTCAACTTAAAGAGAGCAATCTGATGGCAAGAGAGCACGGATGAAGAGATGATGAACAAGAGTTGGAAGCACCTTAGTTACATGGCAAAGATTCTGGAGGTCCTAATGCTGACCCAGGACGACACTGAGCCATTGGAACAGGTACAATTCGATTACTGATAACTAATGTGTTTGCACAATGAACATATAAATTTTAACCAATCTGAATCCATTTAGTAACACATGTTGTGGAACGGGTGATAGTAAATGTCATTTACTGACTCACCGTTATGTGTCGATATTGATTATCAGGGATGCCAAAATGATGTAGAATGTGATGATGAGCGTGTTGCACTTGCTAATTTAATTGCTAATTTAAAACTTGATGTCGATGAAAATAAAAAGATTCAAAAGCAATTAAAGAAAGAAAATGCAACATTGACTCAAGAGTTAACTGAGTGCAAATCTATTCTTGCGGAAACTAGTAGAATTAGGAGAATCTAATAGTATTCGGGTTTAGTTGCCTTAGTTGCATTTCAAACTAAAAAGTTTGTTGTTTGAGAGGTCAACGGGCCTTTAATGATCCGACAGTTGCTATGGACAAACTTGAACTATGTTAATGAAGCTCTGGACTATTAGCTCAAAAAGAATTGACTAAAAGAAGGTTTAAAAGTGAAATTTACGAAATTTCTGTTGTTCATGAAGGAAACCATGATGTGTTAGTCAATCAGAGTCTTTTTAACCAAGTTCATATTACGAAGGTTGTCAGGAGAAAACAAAGGTAATAAACGGGATTTGAAGCTTAAGCGAAGAAAAAGGACATGGAACAAAATGATTTCAAATGGAAAAACCAGTTAAAGTTTTTGAATGAAAATAGTTTACAAACGGAGTCAATCAATCCCAAAACCATTATATGTTAGCAACCATATGTCATACATTTAATGGAAAGAACTACCTTTGCCAATCCCAAGTACACTCAAAAAGGTTAAACATGAGGATTTCCATGTTTGTAATGTGATTCCCACATGACCAATCTTGATCCTGCAAACAAACTCGTCCACCGATTGGGAGAGACTCAGCTCTTGAAAAGTGAAGTAGATCAAAAATTGAAATAAAGGACACCTATGAAACCTTTTGTCTACACAAAGTTAAACATAGTCTTTATAGAAATTTGTTAACCCCTGAATCAACATTATGAAATTTCAGTTCGCACCGGCAATGAAATATGAATGAAAATGTGGAGAAAATCATTTGTTGAAACAAACAAATTTTTTCAAAAACCATAGATTTCTTTACCGTGGTCTAAATAATAAGCACATATAGACAAGCATATAATGTCATAACATAAGTTAATTAATCATCTGAACGAAATTGTCACTCAGCATGGGTAAAACATTCAACGACCTTCTTCTTCTTTCGTAACCCATGGCAAGATATGGAAATCCTTAGGTAAAGACTGGTTTGATTCCCACTTGCCCTTAAGACCAAGATGATAGTTTTCGCATTTGTGCATGAACTTGAGAAGAAATGCTGTTGATTTAAAGTAAGTTAAATCTCTTGAAGATGATTGATGAACTTGAATTCTGATAAGGCAGAAATTTTTCAAACATGTATGATATGCATTGACAAGATTGTGTGTCTAAAGATGTTATGGTGTTTTATTGCAATCTTCCATTCTGATTTAGATGAGATCACTGATTAAATGCTTATATCTTCATAAAGTTCAGGGGATGATGACTGTCTTGCACAAAAGCCTTTCTGAAAAAAAAACTGATTTTGTAAGTAAAGAGATTTACACAGAGTTTTATTAGTTTTGCTAAAATTAGAAAACATCAAGTTCTATTGAAATGCTTTACAAGAATGTCAAGAAACAACTGAAACTAAACACTGTTGCCAAAGATAATGCGCAAATGTATTTCGAAAGGATTAAGTAAACAATATTTGAAATTCAAGATTTGAATAAGCCTCAAAACAATGCCTAAGACAGATATAACACCCTGTGTTTTCAAGTCTTTGGCGACGTCGATAAATATGCTATTTATTTTTAGTGTTGTACGCGTTTGCTTGTAATTTCATGAATTAAGTTTAAATCGCGTGAGCCAAAAATTTGCGTTTCATTGTAATCGGGCATCAAACAATTAAATATTTACATCAAGCTTTAGAGTTATATATATTTTTTGAGGATAATTATTAACTTTGTTATTTTATTTTTATCGGATACGTAAAGTGTATACGTTTCGCTCGATAATTGCGTTTAGGACCACTCGGAACCGCAAAAATTTTACGACTTCTTACGAATTACCCACATTTATACCCTAATACATATAATATATATCAATTTATATCTACTTATGCCCGAAATTCTTGGCATATTGTGAAGTATTATAGCAAATTTTCTTCCATTTGGTCAAAACAACACATACTTCATTGATGAGCACCATTGCTTCTTTAATTTGACCATACTTCATCAATGTCTAAACCATACTCATTATGGCACACCCTTGCCAACCATACTTTGACTCCAAGACATACCTTCCCAGCCATACTAGGTTCTTTGACTTAAGATGCTTTTATACAAGTAAACTAGCAAGGTTAACTTCTTAAATGCATAAACAACTTGAGAAAAATTCACAAATTCTTCTTTTGGCTATTATAACGCTCACGGCTTTACAACCCCACCAACAAACCATGCAAATTTTCTACAATCCATACACTTCTATATACCTATTCTACTGGTATACTAAGGCATTTGCAAGCATTGAATCACCATTTCCAAGTATTTCTCAAAGAAAAGAAAGTTAGGGTTTCCATTAAGAAAGTAAGGGTTTATTAAGTGCAAGCTTGGTTTTTGTGGCTAAACAAGGGTTTAGTACTAGCACATCATCATCATCATACCTCATAAGGTCCATTTAAACTCTTTATGTTTATAACTTCATTTTTATGCATATTGATTATTCTATTTAGCTTATATCTCACCATTTAGGGTTATTATCATGTAAAAAGAAGTTTTTATTTGGTTGTCTCATATGTACACTTTTTATTTACCTTATGATGTTAGGACATCATGTTAAAAATGGGTCACACAAGTGATTTAACACTCTTGGTTAAGTATGAAAATGATTATGTATTAATTAGGATTTTCTAGTTTCAGAATAAGTATTAAGTTAAAGATAATACATTAAGACAAGTTAAGATTGATTACTGGACTTTTAATCATGTTATTAGAACACTAAAATAAAGTTATGTTGGAAGAAATACACTTGTTTACACTTTAGTTCTATATGTAAAAGTGGAAAAGTATGAAACAAGATATATATAGACTAACAAGCTTAAGCAACATTCTGTCCAAAAGTCGAAAATTTTACATACTCAATTTTTAATTTTGCTAAGATAATACATTTCCGCAATTCGAAAAGGTAGAAATTGTTAAAGGATTTATATCGGAAAAAAGGTTCACGTTTTAAAAAAAAGTTTTCGTTAATAAACGAAGTCGTAAGTAAATTTTTATTAAAAATTTTTATAAAAATTCTAACCAGCAAGGGTTGATATTTTTAACAATTAATACTATTTTTTTAGGATCCAAAATGATAAGAATCGTAATTTTTCAATTAAATACGAACGAGTTATGAATTTCGCGTGTTTACGACAAAAT
Organism: Tanacetum coccineum; assembly: GCA_026074375.1. Taxonomy (NCBI): domain Eukaryota; kingdom Viridiplantae; phylum Streptophyta; class Magnoliopsida; order Asterales; family Asteraceae; genus Tanacetum; species Tanacetum coccineum. Next base: position 54,214 of record BQNB010006668.1, on the reverse strand, counting down.
TAATTACTTTATAAAACTATTTTTATAAAAGTTACTATTCTTGACAGAAAGTTTATTTTTTTGTAAACCTCATAAAATTATAGAACTTCAAAAACGAGAAGTCTTGAAAGAATCACTAAAACGGAGTATAACGAATAAAATTGACATTGAGGTTTTACGTCAAGAAAAAACGATTTTTATAAAAAGTCATATTGTGTGAACAGTAAAAGTTACTGTTCACCAGCAGGTTAAAAATATGGAAATGTCAAATTATGATAAACTCAGTCTTAATACGAAAAGATGGAATAAAGAAAACGCGAGAATCGGGTTTAAAACGCAAAAGTCTACGCCAGTTTTTATAAACGGGTAATTATTAACGTTTTTAACTTATTACAAATTTTGCCAAAACAATGTGTTGGTGATTGGCTATATAGAATATTATGTGGGTTATTAAAGTACTCATATTTACTAGGGGAGTTTCATAACTGAGGCCCTCTTCGGATGGCGTTTCGACGAGTTGTCTGGATTTCGATTTAAAGTGTCTAACTCCTCGAACGTCATTTCATGACCTCTTTAATTATGATAGCCCGACAGATAGTACGAGGTAAAAACTTTTTAAGATTAGATTAAGTTATTGGTACCTTATCCGACCTTTGTTAATTTAGGTTGATTCGATCTTTACGTGACGCTTTATCGACGGTATTTTGGTTAATCTGAATAAGGTAGAGTTCATAGCCCACAATTTTTACGATTTCAAGGATTTATAATTATGGGGTGGAAAACATGCTTTGTATTTACAAATTAACGGCAAGAATTTTGATTACACTGTTTGCCTAAGTACCGAATAACCCAGTTAAAGCCCATTATCATGAACTGTCAATTGCATAGATGTAGTTGGCGATTTACCATTATGTGAGCTGCGAGTGTTATTTAATAGATCTATTCGGGAAACGACCTCTCGTTTCGGGTGACTTGCTTTCACGAGAACGAACGATATAGCATGTCGAATTTTAGATGTTTCGGGTTAGAACATCATCACGGGCTGAGTAGCAATATTATGCGAACAAGATCGCCGAGCTTCAGTGTCATGAGCTTAGTGTAAATGTAATCTAGTTTTTATGAGATCTGCATGTGTTGGCATTATCTCTAAAAAGTCTTGCGGTCCTGCATATGTGATTTTATCAAACACTATGAATTCACCACAATTTTGTCTGAGTTTTTAAGCAATGTTTTCTAGGAGATCAATAGCGCATGGGATGCCAAAGATGCATTGGGTCTATATTTTGGTTTGCTGCTTAAAGGATTTAGGTGCACATATTTTGGGGAATGTATTGTTCACTTTTTGTAATATTCAACAATGGAAAGTAAAGCTATTTGCTTTGTATAAGTCTGTTCAATTATGATCCAATGTATGATTTTATCCGACTTTTTGTGTCGTTTACTTATATATCTTGTGCGGTTGATCTTGAAGTAAAACGACCCGGACCCTTATGTCCGCTGAGACCCAATTTGGGTGCTTACAGAGTTGTATCAAGAGCCAAGGTTATAGTGAAACCAGGTTCAAATCTTTTTGCTGGGACTATAAACCATTTTCCAAACAACGAATTCATACAATGGGTTGTACGCGGACATACATATGTTGCATATCATTCATGCATACCTATTTGTTGGCATTAGTGGGACTAGATGCACTCCAATAAAACTGATATACGTGGTTTTATAAAATATTAGTATATTACTATAAGAGCTTTATATAATATACTCTAATAAGGTTATTTATTTGTCACAGTCGCGATGGATCTTTTTTTTTCTTCTTTTTTTTTTTCATCTTATTTACGATGATATTGGTATGTTATCGTTATGATTATATTGACAATCTAAGGTATGTATTTTCTAGTGATTTAAGAACATGGCACCAAAAAGAGCCACAAAGATCAACCGAGTTCCCACATGTCACACCAACTCCAATGAACAACACAACTGTTACTGAGGCACAACTTCAGGCCTTAATTGACCAGGAGTGCTGATGCATGGCTGAAGCAGTAGCATAGCAGGGCTAGGAATGCTTACAATAGGCAAGGGTTCAGGACCAGGCTAGCCCAAACTGCTCGACGAATGCTCTTACTCTGAATTCTTGAAATGCAAAACCTTTGGACTTCAAAGGCATGAGGGAGTAGTCGGTCTCACTCGAGGGTTGAGAAATTGGAGTCTGTGTTAGCATTAGCATTTGCCCAGCATGTTAAGTCAAGTCAAATTCGCGACTTGCACTCTGCAAGACGATGTCTTACATGGTGAATTCCCATGTTAAGACCACTACTAATGAAGCGCTCAGCCAATGCCATGGGCAGCCACTGAAGAAAATGTGACTGTTAATACTGCCCGAGGGGTGAGATCAGAAAGACTGCGAACTGAGATGTGGAATTCAAGGTAGGGCACCGACGTGGTGGCCTATGGTCGACTGATTTAGCAACTAGCTTTGATGTGTCTAGAATGTTCCAGAAGAGATCTGGACAAGGTTGAAAAGTATATCGGTGGATTGCCCCGATATGATAATTGGCAGTGTAAGGGTCAAAATCAAAGACCAATTACAAGAAGTATTGAAGTTTACAAATGAGTTAATGGAGGAAAAAGTACTCATGCTATGCGATAGTCAGGCAAGAAAGGAAAAGAAAGAATGATGATTTTTCCAAGAACAATCAAGACCAACAGAATAAGAGGCAGAACACAGGCCAGGCCTACACTGCAGGCAACAGTGAAAAGAAATCATACGCCGGGTCTAAACCTCTGTGTTCCAGGTGTAATTGCCATCATGAAGCAGGTCCTTGTCCACCTAGGTGTAGTAACTGTAATAGGGTTGGCCATCTGGCCAGGGACTGTAGGATACGGCCTGCCAACAACAACAACAACAACAACAACAACAACCGCAACAACAACAACAACAACAACAACAACAACAACCGTAACAACAATAACAATAATCAGCAGGGCAATGGTTGCTTTGAGTGCGGAGCTCAAGGCCACTTTAAAAGAAACTGCCCAAAACTGAACAACATGCTCGTGGTTATCAGCTGGTTCTTAACAGGGCTCCAGCGAATGGTTATGGGTTAGAAATTTGGCGGGGGCAATACCCAGACAACGTCGTTGCGGGTACGTTCCTCTAAACAACGTTATGCTTAATCTTATTTGATACTGGTGCGATAGGAGTTTCGTACATACTGCATGTTAGTACATGCTTGATATCATCCCAATACACTAGATCATGGTTACAACGTTGAGCTAGCTGACGGTAGGATAATTGGAGTAAATACTATATTAATGGGTTGGTAACGTTAACCTTCGGGATCCATCCGTTACATCTATCCTAATGCCGGTAGTGATGGGGTAGTTTCGACGTCGATAGTTGGCATGGGACATGGTTGTCAAAAATACAGTGCGTTATCGGTTTTGACGAGAAGATTGTTCGCATCCCCTGGAGAAATTCTAACTTATAATCATTACTCGGTGATGGAAGTACCCAGGGAAAATGTGACACGACTTAAAACATCATTTAGTGCACTAAAACGCTGAAGTATGGAAAGGATTTCTTTCTTTTTGGCACATGTCACTGCAAAAGAGGTTGAAGGCAAGTCGGAGATGAAGCGACTTGAGGACGTTATTCAATTGTTCAAGACTTCCGAAGTATTTCCTGAGGACTTGCGGGTCTTCCTCCGGCTAAAACAAGTGGAGTTTCAATTGATTTAGGTTACCTGGTGTGCACCTGTAGACTTACAATTTTTAAACACCGGGCAACCTTATCGATTAGACTTCGAGATGAAAAGAGTTATTGACGCAACTGAAAGAATTGTCCGATAAAGGCTTATAAGACCCAGTTCCTCACCTTGGCGGAGTTCCGGTTGTTGTCAGAGAAAGATGGATCATTCGGATGTTCTTCTCTGCATTGATTACCAAGAACTAAATAAACTAACGGTGAAGAACGTTATCCGCTCCCAAGAATGATGATTTATTGGATCAGCTCCCATGGGACGAGTGTTTACTCAAAAATCGACTAAGGTGAGGTTATATCAAATGAGGGTTCGAGAAGAAGACATTCGAAAAACTGCCCTTCAGAACTTCGTTACGGCCATTACGGAATTTCAAGTTTGCCGTTTGGTTTACAAACGCACCTGCGTATTCATGGACTTATGAATGGGTGTGCAAAACCATTTCTGGATAAATTCGTAATTGTCTTTATTGATGGATATTTTGATCTATTCAAGAACAAGCAAGGCCAAAGAGACATATGAAAATGAGACTGGATTGTTGAAGAAAGAGGAGTTGTTATGCAAAATTTTCCCAAGTGCGGAATTTTGGATTCCCTAAGTACAATTCCACGGTCATGTGATCGATAGTGAAGGAATTCATGTGATTCAGCAAGATTGATGCATTAAGGATTGGACATCTCCTAAGTCACCAACGGCGATTCGTTCAATTTTTAGGTTTGCTGGGTACTACGTAGATTCATTGAAGGGTTTTCCAAATGATCGCCAAACATTGACTAAGCTTCACTCAAAAGAAAGGTCAAGTTTGTTTGGGGCGATAAGCAAGAAGCAGCTTTTCAACTGTTGAAGCAGAAGTTATGCAGTGCACCAATCCTTGCATTACCTGAAGGAAGCGAAGATTTCATTAGCATTACATGCGACGGCTTCAGAAGGGTTTGGTGCGCTGTGTTGTTGCAAAGAGGAAAAGGTGTTTCTTATGCTTTACCGCCAGTTGAAAATTCATGAGAAGAAACTATACAACTACATGATTTAGAACTTGGAGCAGTGGTGTTCGCTCTTAGGATTTGGAGGTTATTATTTATATGGAACTAAGTGTACGTGTGTTCATCGATCACAGAGTTGCAACACATTTAGATCAATAAAGTGTTGAACATGAGGCAACGTCGTTGGTTAGAATTGCTCAGTGATTACGATTGTGAGATTCATTATCACCCGGGAAAGGCAAATCTTGTTGCTCATGCTTTGAGCAGGAAAGAACTGGAACCCACCGTAAAAGTTCGAGACTTTGTCATGACTATTAGCTGGTTCTTCCCAAACAGATCTTGAATGCTAGACTGAAGCACGAAACCAGAGGAACATTAATAAGTGAAGACATTGGGGGAAAGTTGATTGAAAACGCTAAATTCTAGAAGCAATTGAGAACAAAATGTTGGACGCGTACGAATGGAACCCTTGCCTCAATGGCAAGGGGCTGGTTACCTTGTTATGGCGATTTGGGGCTTGATCATGGCAACGGAATCCCACAATTCAATATACTCTATTATCGGGTTCCGACAAATGTACAGACATGAAGAAGCTATATGGTGGCCCAACATGAAAGCCGACATAAGCACTTATGTTAGCAAGTGTTTACCTAATGTAAGGCTCAAGGCCGAATATCAAAGGCCCTCAGGAATTGTTGGTAAACCCAAGATACCCGAATGGGAAGGTGGGACAACCATCACATGGATTTTGTTACAAAGTCTTCCTAAGGACGTTCTCAAGGCTATGACACAATTGGTGAGCGATTGACCGACTCACTAAGTCTGCGATCTTCAACCAATGAAGAGAGACTGATTTTTAGGAATAACTTGCATGATTGTACCTAAAGGAGGTGGTACACGAGGCATGGGTACCCGTCTCATATTTGCGATCGTGACCGAGATCGCATCAAATTTCTGGAGGTCACTTCAGAACGCTTTGGGTACAAATTTGGATATGAGTACTGCGTACCATCCACAAACAGACGGGCAAAGCGAGAGGACCATTCAAACTCTCGAGGATATGTTGCGTGCTTGTGCAATCGACTTTGGAAAGGGTTGGGTTAACCATTTGCCATTAGTCGAGTTTTCATACAACAATAGCTATCACGCTAGCATCAAAGCCGCACCATTCGAAGCACTTTATGGTCGAAAGTGTCGTTCACCTGTTTGTTGGACTGAAGTTGGAGAAGCTCAAATACTCGGTCCAGAACTGATTCAAGAGACCACTGAGAAAATCATCCAGATCAAGCAAAGGATGCAAGCCGCTCGTGATCGACAGAAGAGTTACGCTGACTTGAAGCGTAAACCAATGGAATTCCAAGTCGGGGACAAAGTCATGCTTAAGGTCTCGCCTTGGAAAGGGGTCGTACGTTTTGGCAAACGGGGGAAGTTGAACCCTAGGTATGTTGGACCTTTTAAGGTAATAGAAAGAGTTGGAGAAGTTGCTTACAAGCTTGAACTTCCAGAAGAATTGAGCAGAGTCCATAATACATTTCATGTATCTAATCTGAAAAAGTGTCATGCCGACGAACCATTAGCTGTTCCGTTGGATGGACTTCATCTCGATGACAAGCTTCATTTTGTTGAGGAACCGGTAGAAATAGTGGGCCGTGAAGTTAAACGGTTGAAGCGAAGTCGGATTCCATTAGTCAAAGTTCGATGGAACTCCAAGAGAGGTCCTGAGTTCACGTGGGAGCGTGAAGACCAATTCAAGAAGAAATATCCACACCTCTTCACCAAGACCACACCGTCGTCAAGTGCTGCATTGTGAGCCTTGAGGACAAGGCTCGTTTAACGGGGGAAGTCTATAACACCCTGTGTTTTCAAGTCTTTGACGACGTCAATAAATGTGCTATTTATTTTTATTATTGTACGTGTTTGCTTAAAATTGTAAACGTTAAGTTAAATCGCGTACGCCAAAAATTAGCGTTCAATGTAAACGGGCACCAAACAATTAAATGTTTACATCAATCAAGGGTTATATAATTATTTTGAGAATAATTATTAACTTTGTTCATTTTATTTTTATCGGATACGTTAAGTGTATACGTTTCGCGATAAATTGCGTTTAGGCACTCCCGGAACCACGAAAACTTTTCTACGCTTCAACAAATACCCACTTTTATACCCAATACATAAAAGTTACATAAATATATCACATATATCTTTGTTTTGCCGAAATTCATACAACATGTACAAAGATATACATGAAAATTGACATAATACTTGCAACTTGGTCAATTACATACCATACCTCATCTTATCAACCCCATTCCTACCTTACCTTGACCAAGAGCCATACCTTGACCCATGACCATGACTAAGGCCATCCCTAAGACTTCCTATATGTCTCCTTGACTAACTATACATGTTACTACTTATTCATTTCATAAGAAAGGAGTTCATAGCACAAAATACTTAATAAAAAAATCAAACAAACCTCCCCTTTTGGCTCTATACATGCTACGGCACCAAACAACATCTCAAGATAATCCATAGCAATTTTTATACAACCCATACACTTCTATACACATCTATCCTAAGACATTCTAAGGTGTTTCCATCCATTGAATCACCATTTACAAGTATTAAGCAAGAAAAAGGAAGTTAGGGTTTTTGTTAAGAAAGTAAGGGTTTATTTGTGCAAGCTTTGGTTTTGTGGCTAAACAAGGGTTTAGCACTAGCTCATCATCATCATCATACCTCATAAGGTTTATTTGAACTCTTTATGTTCTTATAAATTTCATTTTTATGCATATGGTTATTCTATTTAGCTTAAATCACCATTTAGGATCTTTAACATGTAAAGAGAAGTTTTTATTTGTTGTCATCATAATGTACACATTTATATATCCTATGATGTTGTTGACATCATGTTAAAATGGTCACGCAAGTGATTTACACACTTGGTTATGTATAAAAATGATTATGAACAAAACTAGTAAATTAAGATTACTTAAGTAAGTTATGGTTTTAAAGTGTGATAATGGATTTGTTAACATGGGTAACTTGAACATATGAGGACTACTATGGACAATGGACACTTAATATATGTATGATTTATAATATATATGATATATGAGACTTGTGGTAAAATACAAAAGTGGTAAAGTATAAAGAAAAGATCAAAAATGGACTTAACAAACAAGCATAAACATTCTGTCCAAAATTCGACATTTAACATGTCCATTTTATATTTTTACAAGATAATACATTTCACGACGATTCCGAAAAGGTAAGAAACTTGTTAAACGGATTAATAACGAAAAAGTTACGTTAAAAACGAGTTATACGTTAATAAACGAAGTCGTAAGTGAATTTTTATAAAAACATTTTTTTATAAAAATTATAAACAGCAAGTGTTGATATTTTTAACAAATAATACATATTTTTAGGATTCCAAAATGATAAGAATCGTAATTTTTCAATTAATAACGAACGAGTTATGAATTTCGCGAGTTTACGACAATTAATACTTTTATAAAACTATTTTTATAAAAGTTACTATTCATGACAGAAAGTTATATTTTTGTAAACCTCATAAATATATAGAACTTCCAATTACGAGAACGTGCTCGAAAGAATCGTTAAAAACGGAACTATAACGAATAAAATACGACATTTACGGGTTTTACGACAATTAAATCGATAAAAATATATATAAGGTCTGATGTGAACAGTAATTTTTACTGTTCACCAGTAGGTCCGAAATTCGAAAATGTCAATTATGATAAATCGTCTTGGAATACGAAAAGATGGACATAAGAACGCGAGAATCGGGTTTAAACGCGAAAGTTACGCCAGTTTTTATAAAACGTAATTTTTATTAAACGTTTTTAAGACTTATTAAACACAATTATTAACCAAACCATTAGTTTGGTGAATGAGCTATATAGATATTATGTGGTTAACAAGTACTATAACTAGGTAGTTTCATAACGAGGCCTCTTCGGAAAGGCGTATCGACGAGTTTTGGGATTTCCGATTTAAAGTTCCTAACTCCTCGACGTCATGTCATGGACCTCTTTAATAAGATAGCCCGACGATAGTGACGATTAACAACTATAGGATTACATCAATGTTATCAGTTTAAGTACCGGTACTTATACACCTATGATAATTTTAGTTGCATTCATCTTTTACTGTGACGCTTTTAATCAGCGATATTTGGATTTATTCAGAAACTCAAGGTGAGTTTATAGCCCTACGTTTATACATGCATTTATTTTTACAAAGTTTTCGGGTTAAACCATGCAATGTTTTACCAACTGACACAAGTGGTTTAAGTTTTATATTATGAAATTACATGTTGCCTAATTAGCATAACCCAATCACTGCGCCCAATAATCCATTGAACTGTTTAATTATCGAGCGCGAATGTTATTAATAGATCTATTTGGGTTTTGACAACCCGTGTCGGTGAATAGCTATCACTGAACAACGAACTATACCTGTCGAATATAGGAAGTTAGCGGGTTAGAACATCACCACGGCAGATGGAGGCCATTAATTTGTACTCACATACGGTCAAGCTTCCAGTGTCATGAGCTTATGAGTCAACTAATAAAACATTAATATGAAAACTGCAACTGTTCGAATATCATACACTTGGGAGATCTTGTGGTCCTACAATATATGATTTATCAAACCTATGAATTCACCAACATTATTGTTGACGTTTTAAAGCAATGTTTTTCAGGGGATCAATAAGCACGAGGTGCGATGGATACATTGGTGGTTTTGATTTGGATGTCATGCATTAAAGATTTTGTCACATTTCATTTTGTTATCTGTCATGGGCTGAAAATCTTTGTATTTTGATCAAGTGAACAAGTTAAGCTTCGGGCTTATGTAACAATTACTTTGTTAAATCCAATGTATCGTTTTCAAACGACTTTTTGGTCGTTCTATATATATCTTGTGTTATTGATCTGAGAAGTAACACGCCCCGGACCCATATTCCGCTGCGACCCAATTTGGGGGTGTTACAGATTGGTATCAAGAGCCAAGGTTATAGAGAACCAGGTCAAATGTTTTTGCTGGACTATAACCGTTTTCAAACAACGAATTCATACAATGGGGTTTTACACGGGACATACACATGTGCATACATTCAAAGCATACACTGACTTCTGCATTAGTTGGGTTGACCTAGATGCATTCATAAAAGATATACGTGTTTTATATTATATACGTATATTACTACGAGGGTTATTGTTTAATCCAAAGATGAGTTTGCATTCTTTCGCACAACTCTACAATTATTTATATAATGGCTATTTATATAAATAGGGGAATATTTCTTTAGGCAAGGTAGTACGATAAGCTCGTAGGTCCTAAGCGCTACCTAAACATTAAGCTATCGAATATGATACCTTACCATCATTCATTTATGCCATAAGTGCATACTTGTATTTACCATACCAGCCTTATATAATATATTTATATAATTAGAGTTTTTGCTCGTTGCAAGCTGTTTTTTTCATAACGACAGTTACCTACACTTGTTCATATTAGTTCCGAGCCATAGAGATTCCAGTGAGCTTCTGATGAGGAGCTAGAGGGACCAATGAAGGATCAGCCTCTATCTGCTGATGCCTCACCTACAGCCCTATCACCAAGCAACATTGCTAACTTCAATCCGGAGGAGGATGAAGAGGACCCTGAGGAGGATCCTGCTGACCATCCTGCCAACGGATGAGACAATTATGATAATAAGTCATCTGATGATGACAACGATGATGATGTTGAGAAGGATGAGGAGGACGAGGAGGAGGAGGAGCACCTAGCTCCGGCCGACCCTTCTACTGTACCTACAGATGATCCTGTCCCCTCAAGCTGAGAATACAGAGGCATTTGAGACTGATGATCCCTACTTCTACATCACCCACCTCTCCACACCATATCATCTTGAATTTTAGACCAAATCCCTTATAGTATGGATGTCTATATAACAACCAACTCCACGATCATCATCTGCTAAGTCAGGCATTAACGAGTTTGCTGCTAACGCTACCTCATCATGCACCACCACCAGAGAATGTTGAGTCGACTTAAAGATAACATACGAGTCTATCACGTAGAATCTGGAGAGGCACACTGGCCAAGGGACAAATAGATTGTCAGTGTAGCTTATTTTGGTTTCACTAAACTTGAGTAATACTCGGTTGGTAGTGTTAATAAAAAGCTTATACTCTTTTACTCATGTAAAACGATGTATTAAGTATTAACTTACGTTGTTGGTTATGATCATGCTACTGTACGAGGGGGATTTATTTTATGTCATGGTTGCTGTTATCTTATATCTACGCATAACGTGGTCTCACCTTACCTACTTGTTGGGATCACGGAGTGTTATGATTTTTCCTTGATATAAAACTTTCTATACATTATGATCACCCCACCCAGTTATTTTCAGGAAAACAATGATAACTGTTAAACAAGGGATGAGTGGTTGAGAAAATTGAGAGCGGGTTGTAGCCCAAGCGAGTAGCAAAATGCCTATCGAGGCCTATTGCATTTAATGAGACGAAAACCAACATGGCCCGTAAGTCAATAAGCCAGACCGAACAACAAGAATGCAAGTTAGCAGAGAATGCTAACAACAAGAGAAAGTGGGAAGGTAACCACAATGGGCAATGTACTGTAAAGTTCGGGAATTGCAAGAAGGTTGACCACATGACCCAGGATTGTAGGAATCCTGCTGCTGCTAGGAATCGGCGAACTCACGCCTGTTATGAGTGTGGAAGTTCTTAACACTTCAAGAGTGAGTGTCCAATAGTGAAGTTCCAGAAACGTGTGGATAAAAAGATCAGCACTCTTGCTAAACGCCAGACTGAGAACAAAAGGAAGTTTGAAAACACTTCCCGAAATAGTCAGAATCAACAACAACAACAAATCAAGAGGCAAAATACCGGCAGGGCATACACTGCTGGATCGGGTGATAAGAAACCATATGGGGGATCTAGACCCCTGTGCTCAAAGTGCAATTACCACCATGACGGTCCGTGTGCTCCAAAGTGCTATAAATGCAACAAATATGGTCACATCGCCCGTGACTGTAGGGGTACGGGAAATGCCAATGCTGTTAACAACCAAAGGGTCACTGTGGCAAGTCAGAAGGCTATTTGCTATGAATGTGGGAATCAAGGGCACTACAAGAGGGATTGCCCAGAGCGAAAGAACCAAAGTCATAAAAACCAAATTGGAGGTACTAGAGCACATGGATTGGTGCATACCTTAAGAGGAGGAGAAACCGATCAAGACCCTAACAACATTAAGGATGAGATCAAAGCTTAAAATAGAAAGTTGGCTCGCCTTGCCTAGCAAACCCTAAGTTGAAATTATCTTAAACTTTATCTCCTTAGGAGTTCTCGTTGTATTTCTCTTAAATTTCAGTTGTACGAATGATTTCAAATTATCTATCAAATTATCGTATTATGAAAATTTCGTCAATATTTACCTAGGTTCCTTATTTGCTCTTACAAACTACTCTCTCGAATATTATGAAATTGTAATGCTATTTTGACGAAAATGAGCAATGCATCGTTAGTCCTCAATTATACATGGCCTGATCAACTATGTATAATTCAGGAAGGTACCATGCCGTGCTGAGAGTAGTCACTCTAAAAAAAAAAAAAAAAAAAACCTCGTGTTAAGGAAACAATTTTCTACTTATATCATGTTTTATGTGCGTATTCATAGAACGCGTTTACTTTTGGAAATCGAATTAGTAACCATATCAACTAAGCGGACCTTCACTCCGTCTTATTATAAAGTTGGCATCATCTTACACCAAATCCTAAGCCGAGAAGCCAAGACACATTACTAGTCGCCCTATGACAATTTCGCTATCGAATTTGCTCGCCATTAGAAGATTTACTAAATCACCCATTCAACATAAACTTAATGCCTAGTTTCGATGCTATAATCTGTATGGATTGGTTGGCGAAGTACAAAGCGGTCATTGTATGTGCCGAGAAGATTGTTCGCATCCCCTGTGGAAATGAAACCTTAATCATACACGGTAATGGAAGTAACCAGGGAAATGTGATACGATTAAACATCATTTCTTGCACTAAAACGCAGAAGTACATGGAAAAAGGGTTTCCTATCTTTCTGGCACATGTTAATGTAAAAGAGGTTGAAGACAAGTCGGAGAAGAAGCGACTTGAGGACGTGCCAATAGTTCAAGACTTTCCTGAAGTATTTCCTGAAGACTTGCCGGGTCTTCCTCCGACTCGACAAGTGGAGTTTCAAATTGATTTGGTACCTGGTGCTGCACCTGTAACACGAGCCACATTATCGATTGGCGCCTCCGAGATTAAAAGATTTATCTGAGCAATTGAATGAGCTATCCGATAAAGCTTTATAAGACCTCATTCCCAACCCTGGGGACTCCTGGTCATGTTTTGTCAAGCAAAAAAAAGAAAGAACGATCATTCCGGATGTGCATTGATTACCGGGAATTGAACAAACTAACGGTGAAAAACCGTTATCCGCTCCCAAGAATTGATGATTTATTTGATCAGCTCCAAGGGTCGAGTGTTTACTCGAAGATTGACTTAAGGTCAGGTTATCACCAATTGAGGGTTCGAGAAGAAGACATACTGCCTTCAGAACTCGTTATGGCCATTACGAATTTCAAGTTATGCCGTTTGGTTTGACAAACGCACCTGCCGTATTCATGGACCTTATGAATCGGGTATGCAAACGCAGTATCTGATACTTCGTGATTGTCCTTTATTGACGATATTCAGATATATTCACAGAACAATGAAAAACACGAAGAACAACGTAAGCTAATCATATGAATAACTTAAGCAAGAGGAGTTGTATGCCAATTTTCCAAATGTGAATTTGGATTCCTACAGTACAGTTCCTAGGTTCCACGCGTGATCGATAGTGAAGAATTCATGTGGATCCCAGCCAGATGAATCCATAAGATTGGACATCTCCTAAGTCACCAACGGAGATTCATCAATTCTTAGGTCTTGCTGGATACTATCGAAGGTTCATTGAAGGTTTTTCAAAGATCGCCAAACCTATGACCAAGCTCACCCAGAAGAAGGTTAAGTTTGAATGGGGCGATAATAAACAATAAAGCAGCTTTCCACCGTTGAAGCAAAAGTTGTGTATGCACCATCCTGCACACCTGAGGAAGCGAAGATTTCATCGCATACTGCGATGCTTCGAAGAAGGGTTTGGGCGCTGTATTGATGCAGAGAGAAAAAGTGATTTCTTATGCATCCCGCCAGTTGAAGATTCATGAGAAGAACTACACGACTCAGATTTAGAACATGGTGGCGGTGGTGATCTCTCTCAGATCTGAGACATTATTTATACCGAACCAAGTGTACAGTGTTCACCGATCACAAGAGTTTGCAACACATTTTAGATCAAAAAGAGTTGAACATGAGGCAACGCCGATGGTTTAGAAATTGCTAAGCGAATTCCGATTGCGATATTTATCACCGGGGAAAGCAAATGTCGTTGCTGATACTTTATAAGCATGGAAGAACGAGAACCACCGTTAAGAAGTTCCGAAGCCATGGTGTTATGACTATTAGTTTGGATCTTCCCAAACAGATCTTAAATGCTCAGACCGAAGCGCGAAAACCCGAGAACATTAAGAGTGAAGACGTTGGGGGAATGTTGATTGAAAACGCTAAATTTCCAGAAGCAATTAGAGAACAAAAGTTGGAACCACGTGCGGATGGAACCCTGTGCCTCAATGGCAGGAGTTGGTTACCTTGTTATGGCGATTTGCGGACTGTGATCATGCACGAATCCCATAAATCAAAATACTCTATTCATCCGGGTTCCGACAAAATGTACCAAGACATGAAGAAGTTATATTGGTGGCCCAACATGAAAGCCGACATAGCCACTTATGTTAACAAGTGTTTGACCTGTGCTAAGGTCAAGGCCGAACATCAAAGGCCATCAGGATTGTTGGTACAACCTAAGATACCCGAATGGAAGTGGGACAACATCACCATGGATTTTGTCACGAAGCTTCCTAAGACGTCTCAAGGCTATGATACAATTTGGGTGATCGTTGACCGACTCACTAAGTCTGCGATCTTCACACCAATGAGAGAGACCGATCCTTTGGATAAACTTGCAAGATTTACCTTAAAGGAGGTGGTCAAGAGGCATGGAAAACCCGTCTCAATCATTGTGATCGTGACCCAAGAATTCGCATCAACTTTTCTGGAGGTCACTCAGAATGCTTTTGGGTACTAATTAGATATGAGTACGTCATACCACCACAAAACAGACGGCAAGCGAAGAACCATTCCAAACTCTCGAGGATATGCTGCTTAGCTTGTGCCTCACGACTTTGGAAAGGGTTGGGTTAACCATTTGCCATTGGTCGAGTTCTCATATAACAATAGCTATCACGCTAGCATCAAGGCCGCACCATTCGAAGCACTTTATGGTCGAAAGTGTCGTTCACCTGTTTGTTGGACTGAAGTTGGAGAAGCTCAAATACTCGGTCCAGAACTAATTCAAGAGACCACTGAGAAAATCATCCAGATCAAGCAAAGGATGCAAGCCGCTCGTGATCGACAGAAGAGTTACGCTGACTTGAAGCGTAAACCAATGGAATTCCAAGTCGGGGATAAAGTTATGCTTAAAGTTTCGCCTTGGAAAGGGGTCGTACGTTTTGGCAAACGGGGGAAGTTAAACCCTAGGTATGTTGGACCTTTCAAGGTGTTAGAAAAGGTTGGAGAGGTTGCTTACAAGCTTGAACTTCCAGAAGAATTGAGCAGAGTTCATAATACATTCCATGTGTCCAACCTGAAAAAGTGTCATGCCGACGAGCCATTAGCCGTTCCGTTGGATGGACTTAATTTGGACGACAAACTCCATTTTGTTGAGGAACCATTAGAAATAGTGGGCCGTGAAGTCAAACGGTTGAAGCGAAGCCGAATTCCATTAGTCAAGGTTCGATGGAACTCCAAGAGAGGTCCTGAGTTCACGTGGGAACGTGAAGACCAATTCAAGAAGAAATACCCACACCTCTTCATCAAGACCACACTATCGTCAAGTGCTGCATCGTGAGCCTTGAGGACAAGGCTCGTTTAACGGGGGAAGTCTATAACACCTTGTGTTTTAAAGTCATTGACGACGTCGATAAATCCACAATGTACACTTTCTCACATATTATGATGTTGGTAATATCATGAAATAAAGGATATATAAGTCTTGTACAATCTCGGTTTAAGCATAAAAAGTTCATGTATAAACTTGTAATTAAAAGTTAATTAAGAAAGTTTATGATTTCATGTAAAGTTAATAACTTGTGATCTTGATGATCTTGGACAAATATGAACTTATGGACATTATTATATGTATAACATATGATATATATAATTATAAAAGACTAGTGGTAAATTGTGAGGTTGAAAAGTATATAAAACATATTATATAAATAAATTATATAAAAGATCATATAGGGTCAGTAGGTTTTCGAATTTCAAACAGGGGATTTTATATTTTTATAAGATAATACAATTCACGACGATTCCGAAAAGGTAAGAAACTTGTTAAACGGATTAATAACGAAAAAGTTACGTTAAAAACGAGTTATACGTTAATTAAACGGAGTTTATAAAATAATTTTTATAAAATTTATATCAAACAGCTAGTTTAGTATTTTTAACAAATAATACATATTTTTAGGATTCCAAAATGATAAGAATCGTAATTTTTCAATTAATAACGAATGAGTTATGAATTTCGCGAGTTTACGACAATTAATACTTTTATAAAACTATTTTTATAAAAGTTACTATTCATGACAGAAAGTTATATTTTTGTAAACCTTATAAAGTGATAGGATTTTCAATAATGAGAACGTCCTCGAAAGAATCGTTAAAAACGGAGCTATAACGAATAAAATACGATATTTACGGGTTTTACGACAACAAATACGATTTTAATAAAAGTCACGTCTGATGTAAACAGTAAAAGTTACTGTTCACCAAAGAGTCAAAATATCGAAAATGTCAAATTATGATAACTCGACCTAATACGAAAAGATGGGCATAAGAAACGTTAAAATCGGGCTTAAAACGCAAAAGTTATGCTAGTTTTACTAAAACGGTAATTATAAACGTTTTTACTTATTAAACACAATTTTACCAAAACCATTAGTTGGTGATTGAACTATGTAGAATTATATGTGGTTATCTAAGTACTATATTATTAGGGAGTTTCATAATGAGGCCTCTTCGGATGGCGTTTCGACGGGTTGTTGGATTTACGATTTAAAGTGTCCTGACTTGCAGCTCAGAAGATGCCGAATGGCGTCTTGGGAGAGCTACCTAGTAGATGGATCTCACTGATCACTTACGACATTTCGGGACAGCCAAAATCGGCATAGGTTAGGTGCTATTGATGGAACATGGTAAGCCTATCTTTCTCCATATGGAAGTGCTGCGGGCACATAGATTTGACATAAAGTTAACTTGGACACATAGACTATTATGGAACAAAATGAGACATCCAGTTATGTATGATTTATAAGGTATATTGTATATGAGGGGGACTTGTTGTAAATACAAAAAGTAGTAAGTATAAAGAAACGGTTACAAATGGAGGTCACAAGCTCAAGCAAAGTTGGCTTGGTCCCATATTCGAATTTTGACATGCTTATTTTATATTTTTATAAAGATATATACATTTCACGTCGATTCGAAAAAGTTTAAGAAACTTGTTAAACGAATAATAACGAAAAAGTTACGTTTAAAAACAAGTTATACGTTAATAACGAAGTCGTAATAAATTTTTATAAAAAAACATTTTTATAAAAATCTCAAAACAGCCAAGGGTTAGTTATTTTTAAACAAATAATACACATTCTTAGGATTCCAACATGATAGAATCGTAATTTTTCAATTATTAACGGAAACGAGTTATGAATTTCGCAAGTTTAGGACAACTTAATACTTTTATAAAACTATTTTTATAAAAGTTATATTCATGACAGAAATAGAATAGTTTATTTTTTGTAAACCTCTAAAATATAGAATTTTCAATACGAAGGTACGTCCTCGAAATGAATGTTTATAAAACGGTAGCTTATAAAGATAAAATACGACCATATACGGGTTTTACGACAGGGAGGTATCGATTTTTATAAAGCTCAAGTTCTCGATGTGAACAGTAAAAGTTACTGTTCACAGTGAGGTCCGAAACAAAAAAATATCAAAATTTATGATAACTCGTCTTGATCAAGAAAGATGGACATAAGAAAACGCAAGAATCGGGTTGTTTAAAACGAGGAAGTTACGCCAGTTTTACTAAAACGGTAATTATTAAGTTTTTACGTGTTGAAACACAATTTTTACCAAAACCTATTAGTTGGTGTTTGAGCTATATAGAATGTTATGTTTGCGGATGCAGGTCTTGGGGGTTGGTTGGGATTTCCCCCCCCGAGTGGGTGAGATGGGTTATAAAAGTATATAGTACTTGGGAGTTTCATATTGAGGCCTCTTCGGATGGCGTTTCGACGTGTTGTTGGATTTTACGTTTGAAGTGTCTAACTCACTATGAACGGTCATGTCATGACCTCTTTAATTTGGATTAGGCTCGA
This sequence comes from Tanacetum coccineum, assembly GCA_026074375.1. Lineage (NCBI taxonomy): Eukaryota > Viridiplantae > Streptophyta > Magnoliopsida > Asterales > Asteraceae > Tanacetum > Tanacetum coccineum. Next base: position 35,849 of record BQNB010006668.1, on the reverse strand, counting down.
ACGATAGTACAATTGTGTAAACAACTAGTAGATTATATTCAATGTGTTAGACTAAGTACTCAGTACTTACACGCTTAATTTAAACTTAGGTTGCATTTGATCAATTCGCGTGGCGCTTTAATTGTGATACACTTGACATTACTCACTCAAGGTGAGTTCATAGCCCCACATTTTACATGCTTTTGTTTTTACAAAGTTTTTGGGGTGAAAAACATGGCCACCAATGCTTCTACAATTGGACACAATTGGTTAAGTTTCATGTTAATGATTAGTGTTGCCTAAGGAGACGATAATCCCATATTGAGCCCATTATCATTGCATAGTAATTGTGGTCGCGTATGTGATGTTATTAATAGATTATATGGGTTTGACAAACCCGTTCGGAGATTAGCTATAACCAGTGAAAACGAAAGTTTTTTATACCATGTCGAACATAGGTTGTGCGGGTTAGATCATACCACGGGCATAAAACTGGCCATTAATTTGGCCTCCATACAGTCAAGCATCAAGGTGTCATGGCATTCTAGGCAACTATTACATTTATAGGATATTGCATCTGTTGCATTATCATACACATTGAGAGATCTTTGTGTCTAAATATATGATTTATCCAAACCTATGAATTCACCAACATATTGTTGCGTTTTTAAATGCAATGTTTTCAGGGGATCAATAAGCAACAAGGTTGTGCGATGGATACATTGGTGGTTTTGATTTGGATGTCTTGCATTAAAGATTTTTGTCGCATTTCCATTTTTGTTATCTGTTATGGGTCTAAAATCTTTGTATTTGATTTGTGAACAAGTTATGCTACGGTTTCTGTAACAATGACTTTGTTAAATCCTATGTATCGTTTTTTCAAACGACTTTTTGGTTCAGTTCTATATATCTCTTGTGTTGTTGATTCATGTAGTAGTATACACGCCCCGGACCAAGATGCCGACTGCGACACCAATTTGGGCGGTGTTAATCAAAGCCTTTGTAAGACCAAGCTTGTGAGCTCTATCAACCAACCTTAACAAAATGTTGCACATGGACTTATTTGGGCCATCATTTATATGGAGTTTCATCCACAAGATATATTGCTTTGTTGGTCATGTTGACTTTAGGTACGGTTTAGTGGTGTATTTCTTCCTTTTTTTGGCCACTAAGGATGGAGATTCCTTAAAACTTTTATAACTGGCATTGAAAACCAAATAAATCATAAGGTTAAAATCATCAGATGTGACAATAAAACTGAGTTTAAAAATAATAACATGAATCAGTTTTGTGGGATGAAATGGATTAAGAGGGAATTCAGTGTTGCCAGAACTCCACAACAAAATAGAGTTGCTAAAAGAAAAAATATGACACTAATAGAGGCAGCTAGGACAATGTTAGTAGATTCACTCTTACCTACTACATTTTGGGCTAAAGCAGTTAATACTGCTTGCGATGTTCAGAATAGGGTTTTAGTAACCAAGCCTCACAACAAGACACCTTATGAACTATTACATGGTAAACCACCTAGTATAAGTTTTATGAGACCTTTTGGGTGTCCTGTGACCATTCTTAATACCTTAGATCCCCTAAGAAAATTTGATGGGAAGGCTGATGAGGGGTTCTTGGTTGGATACTCTATAAATAGCAAGGCTTTTAGGATATTTAACACTAGAACTAGGAAGGTAGAGGAGAATCTACACATAAACTTTCTTGAAAACAAACCTAATGTTGCAGGGAGTGGTCGAAAATGGCTCTTTGATATTGATTCACTGACAAAATCTACGAATTATGAGCCAGTTACTGCAGGAAATCAAACTAATGGTGATGCAGGTATAGAGACAAATGTTAATGCAAGGCAAGCTGGATAGAAGAAAGCATCTGATCATTAATACATTCTGCTACCACTCATGCTTTCTAATTCTTCACTCTCTTCAAGTTCTCAGAGCACAGATAATAAGGATGTTGATGAGGTACCAAGAAAAGGAGATGATGATTTAAGTGATAGAAATGGTCAAGAAAAGGAAGAAGAAGCTTCAAATAAAGCAGATGACCAGCATGTACAAGATTTCAGAGCTGAATTGGATAATTTGCTTGTTCAACAGAAAGAAGGTTTTGCTAATAACACTAACAGAGTTTCTACTGTTAATCCATTTGTTAGTGCTGATGGACAAGGTTTTGATAATGCTGATGATCAAGAAAGGATTGATAGCAATACTCAAGATGTTAATACTGCTGGGCCAAGTATTAATACTGCCAGTGAAAATATTAATACTGCCTAATGATCTAAGTATGCAATCTTTGGAAGCAACTGGCATATTTGATGATGCATATGATGATAGAGAAGAAGTAGGTGCAGAAGCTGGCCTCAACAACTTAGAAACAACCATGAATGTCAGTTCTATTCCCACAACAAGAATTCACAAAGATCATCCAATTGAGCAAATAATT
>BQNB010006668.1:0-32147 GCA_026074375.1 Tanacetum coccineum | reverse complement strand
ATATATATATATATATATATATATATATATATATATATATATATATATATATATATATATATATATGATAAAGATCAAAAAAAAACATTTGTGCATTAAATCGGTTTTTTGTGCATCAAAAATTCGTTTTTGTACCCAACTTCTGTTGACTTTTTGCATCAAAATTTTATAGCACATCAAACTATTACAAGTCAAAAAATTTGTGCATCAAAATTTTATTGCGCATCAAAATTTCTTTTTTTGCACATTAAAAAAACGTATAAAAACTCAAAATTAGAAAAACTTCTTTTACAAAAGTTTTATGCACCAACATACCTGATTTAATGGAATTTTTTTAGAATTTTTCGAGAACTTTAAAAAAAAAAAATCTTTTTATCCTTCTCACGAATATTTGTCTTTTTATTTTAACCTTCCTATATATATATATATATATATATATATATATATATATATATATATATATATATATATATATATATGCTGTTTTGTTGGCGAAATGATGAAAAATTGGTGGAAGAGACTAAGTTAGTATGGAGTCGTAATTTGTTGGTAAAAAAAACTGGTAAACTAGGAAATGTAAACTTGTTAAGAAATGTTTTTGTGTGTTTCGGACAGTAGGTCTCGGCTTGGTTAGCCGAGGGCTTGAAAAATAGAAAGTAGACTTAAATACCTACTTGTGAATATAAAATTTATTAAAATCCGTCTTAAAACGAGTGAGTTATGACCAATTGAAAATCGGGTAAAAACAAGTTATTTTTTCAGAAAAACTGCACTTACATACTTGCTGACCAGAAACTTCGGACGCGTTTTTGACCCATTTCTGGTCCGTTCCGAGGGAAACTCATATGAGACATATCGTAGTCCGTGGTATTACCTTTAAAAGTAGTACTCGGCCGCGTCGTGAATCCTTGTAACGAAGAAGTTACGGCCTTTCGAAGTTGACTAAAAACTGAATTTATATTAAATTTCCAGCAACTATTTCTTATAAAATGTGAGCTCATAGGATGCTTTTAATGGCGTTTTGGGCATTTTGGAGTCCGAATGAGCTATAAAGTCCTTAAGAAATGTTGTATTATTATCTGAATACTTTTTATACGAGTCGGAAGCTTTCAAAAATGTTAACAAACGAGCGAGTTATGATTTATTAAAAATGGGTACTTGGAAATATTTGTAAGGTAGATAAACATGGAAATAAATAGCGAACTTGACGTAAAGCTTATTTTGACTTATAAAACTAAAACACAAATGTGTAGGTGGTGATATAATATAACACCCTGTGTTTTCAAGTCTTTGACGACGTCAATAAATGTACTATTTAATTGTTAATATTGTACGTGTTTGCTTTGAATTGAAAACGTTAAGTTAAATCGCGTACGCCAAAAATTTAGCGTTCAATGTAAGCGGGCATCAAACAATTAAATGTTTACATCAAGCAAGGGTTATATAATTATTTTGAGGATAATTATTAACTTTGTTCATTTTATTTTTATCGGATACGTAAAGTGTATACGTTTCGCGATAAATTGCGTTTAGGCTCTCCCGGAACCACAAAAACTTTTCTACGCTTCAACAAATACCCACTTTTATACCCAATACATAAAAGTTACTAAATATATCATATATATCTCTTGTATGCCGAAATCTTGGCCATAGATACAAAGATATATAGAAAACTCTTCAAGATTGGGTCAATGTGTACTACTTATAAGGACTAAACCCATGCCTCATTAATGTCTACACATGTCTGTCTTTTGATATAAGGCTATACCTTGACCAATGACATCCATTTGAACCATGTTGGTCTCTTTGACTAGATTTACTCATATATATTATGTATCTCTAAGTTTTCTACATGTTAACACTTAGAGGAAATTCAACAAACCACCCTTTTTGCTCTCTAATATGCCCACGGTCCGTACAAACACACTCCAAATAAAATCCATATAATTTTTTTCTACAACCCATACTTTCTATTACAATCTTTTTCTAAGATGTACTAAGGCCTTTGCAAGCTTTGGTTAAATATTCAAGCTAAAATAATCAGAAAAAGGAAGTAGGGTTTGTTAGTAACGGAAAGTGGGTTTATTAAGTGCAAGTGGTTTTTTGTGGTACTAAAAGGGGTTAGATACTAGACATCTCCTTCCATCTACCTCATAAGGTCCATTTCGAACTTTTATGTTGCTATATTCTTTCATTATTATGCATATGTTATTTCTAATTTAGCTTAAATCGACCATAGGATTTATCATAAAAATGAGATTTATATTGATGATAACGGAGATTACTTTTATATTGTTGTGGTATTACATATATCATGGTAAAATAGGATGATAAATATTTTATCATATAGTTTTTGGTGTTGTTTGTTAAAACATGTTTACTGAGTTAAATTAGAGTTTCTGTTTCTTAATAAGTTTTAAGTTAAGAACTATAAGACAAGTTAGATTCTAATTTGGACATATAGGAAATCATGGAAACATGGACTTTTATTATAGGTAACACATTGATAATTATAAATATATGACTTGTGGTAAGTTTACAAAAGTCGGAAAGTATTGAATACAAAGGATATATATGGACGATTAACTCAACACCAATTTCCTGTCAAAATCGTTGTAAAGAATACCCATTTTCTATTTTTATTAAGAGATACATTTCACGACGCATTGAAAAGGTTAAGAATGTTAAACGGTTATAACGAAAACGTTACGTTTAAAACGTCTTTTCTACGTTACATAAACGAAGTGTACGTAAATTTTTATTTTTATAAAAAAATAAAACATTTTTTATAAAAAATTACAAACGCAAGGGGTTGACATTTTTAATAAATACATACTCATTTTAGGGATTCAAGATGATAAGAATCGTTAATTTTTAATTATAACGAAGTGTTATGGATTTCGCGAGTTTGCGAAATAATTTACTTTTATAAAACTATTTTATATAAATTACTATTCCTGACAGAAGTTACATTTTTGAACACACTCATAAACATATTAGGACCTTTCACTACGAGACATCCTCGAAAGAATCATTAAAAACGGAATTAAGATAAAATACGACGTTTACGGGTTTTACGACCAATTAAATGATAAAAAATTATTACATAGGGTTTGATGAGAACCGTAATTTTTACTGTTCACAAGGTAGTCGAAATTCGAAATGTCAATATTATTGGATAATGTCTTGATACGAAAAGATGGGCATAAGAAACGCGAGCATCGGGCTTAAATACGCAAAAGTTATGCAAGTTTTACTAAAACGGTCATTATAAACGTTTTTTTAACTTTAGAAACACAAATTCTTACCAAAACATTAGTTGGTGATTGAGCTTATAAGAAATTTTATGTGGTTATCACAAGTACTATAGTTCTAGGGAGTTTCATAATGAGGCCTCTTCGGATGGCGTTCGGAAGAGTTGTGCGTTTACGATTTAAAGTGTCCTAACTCTCGAACGTCTGTCATGGACTCTTTAAATTCTGATAGCCGAACGATGTACGATTGTAACAACTATAGATTACATTCATTGTTATCAATTTAAGTATTCGGTACTTATACGTCCCTATGATAATTTAGGGGTGCTTTCGATCTTTTACGAGACGTTTATCCTGCAATCTTTGGTTTTATCCGAACCTCAAGACGCGTTGAGTTCATAGCCCCAGTTTTCATGATTTTGGTTTTCAAGTTTTGGCGCGTGAAAAAAATGCGATGTTTTACAATGGACACAAGTGGTTAAGGTTTTCATATTATGCTTACATATTGCCTAAGTAGCGATAACCAACTGAGCATCCATATGCAAGGTATAATTCCGAGAGCGATTGTTATCAATAGATCTATTGGGTTTGAAAACCCGTTCGGGTGATTAGCGATCATCAGTGAAACAACGCTTATACCTTGTCGAAGATAGATGTTGCGGGGTTAGAAAATCACCTAGGGCAAAGGCCCTTAATTTGGATTCCAAATGTAAGCTTTTCAGTGTAATGAGCTTAGAGCAAAGTAATCTACATTTAGATGATATCTGACATCTGTTGCATTATCATACCCTTGGGAGAGATCTTGTTGGTACTACTATATAGTGATTATATCAAACCTATGAATTCACCAACATCGAGGGTTGACCGTTTTTAGCAATGGTTTTTGGGGTTCTATAAGCACGAGGTGCGAAGGATACATTGGTGGTTTTGAATTGGTATGTCATACATTAAGATTTTTTTTTGGCTTTTCATTTTGTTATTGTTATGGGATGAAAATCTTTGTATTTTGATCAATTGTGAACAAGTTAAGCTTCGGGCTTTGTAAACAACTTACTTTCGTTTAAATCAATGTATCGTTTTCAAAACGACTTTTGGTCGTTTATTTATATCTTGTGTTATTGATATGAGAAAAGTAACACGCCGGACCATTTTCCGCTGAAGACCCATTTGGGGTGTTAAGTTGGTATCAAGAGCCAAGTTATAGATAACAGGTCAATATTTTAGCTGGATATAACGTTTTTAAAACGAATTCCATAAAATGGGGTTTTTTTTACACGGGATCCTTACACATGTGCTACATTATGCATCACTATTGCTGCATTACGGTGGTTGACTAGTTGCAGTCATAATTGATTACTAGTTTTTATTTTATAGTAGTATATTACGATGAGGGTATATTGTATATATACAAAAGATGAGTTTGCATTCTTTCGCCACAACTCTACCAATTATTTATTATAATGGCTTCTTGTATAAAATAGCGGGAATATTTCTTTAGGCAAGGTGTTCGATAAAGTGTCGGTCCTAAGCGCTACATAACACATTAAGCTACGAATATGATACTTCTTACCATATTCATTTAAGCCATACGTGCATATTGTATTTCCATACCAGCCTTTTAATATATATATATAGTTGAGTTTTTGTCGTTGCAAGCTGGTTATGTTTTCATTAAGCGTTACCTAAACATTATTCATATTAGTTCCAAGCCATAGAGATTCCAGTGAGCTTCTGATCGAGAGCTAGGGGACCAATGAGGATCAGCTCTATCTGTGATGCTCTCACCTAAGCTATCCAAGCAAATTGCTAACTTAATCGGAAGGGTTAAGGAGGACCTGAGGAGGATCCTGCTGACCATCCTGCCAACGGATGAGACAATTATGTAATAGTCAACTGATGATGACAACGTGTGATGTTGAGACGGATGAGGAGGACGGAGGAGGGGTGGAGCACCTAGCTCGGCCGACCTTCTACTGTACTAAGAATGATCAGTCCTCAAGTGGATATACTGAGGCATTTTGAGACTGATGAGTCATACTTCGAACCACTTCCACCCACCTCTACACTTTATTCATCTTTTCTTTTGAGAACCTAAAATACATGAGTACGGATGTCTACTTTACACCATACTCCTAGATCACATCTGCTACGGCAGGCTTTACGTGTTTGCTGCTACGCTACCATCATCATTCAGCACACTCTAAGAATGTTGTAAGGGGTACACTTTAAGATAAACATAAGAGTTTAAGCATCTAGAAATTTGAGAGGCACTGGCATGTACAATAGATTGTCAGTGTAGTTATTTATTCTTCACATTAATTGAGTAATCACTCGTTGGTAGTGTTAATAAAAAGGCTATATACTCTTTTACTCATGTTAAATACGATGAAGTAAGTATTACTTACGTAATCATGTTGGTTACATGATCATGCTACTGTTACGAGGGGATTTATTTTCATGTCATGGTTTGTGTATCTTATATTACGCATAACGTGGTCTTCTCGCCTTACTACTTGTTGGGATCACGGAGTGTTATGATTTTCTTGAATTAAAAACTTCATATACATTTTGTCTTTTTTTCCTTTTGTTTTGTTTATTTTTTATTTCCCTCGTGCATTTTCAGGAAAAATGTTAATATGGTAATCAAGGGATGAGTGTTGAGGAAATTGAGCGGGTTGTTGCCAGGCGAGTAGCTGAAGCTAACGAGGCTATTGCCATTTAAGAGACAAAACCAACATGGCGGGGTAAGTCAATAAGCCTGAACTAACGAACAACAAGAATGATGTTAGCAGAGAATGCTCCAACAAGAGACAAGGGGGAATATAAACCAATGGCAATGTATGTACAGTTAGGGAATGCAGAAGTTGACACATGACCCCAGGATCTATAGAATCTATGTGTAGGAATCAACAAACTCACGCTGTTATGAGTGTGGAAGTTCTGAGGACACTTTAAGGAGTGAGTGTCCATAGTAAAGTTCCAGAAAACGTGTGGATAAAAAGATCAGCACTCTTGTGAACGCGACTGAGACCAAAAGGAAGTTTGAAAAACACTTCCCTGAAAATAGTCAGAATCAAACTACAACAACAAATCAAGAGGAAAAACAACGGCGGGCATACATGCTGGATCGGGTGATAAGAGAAACATAAGGGGGATCTAGACACTGATGCTCAAAGTGTAATTACCACATGCGGTCGTGATGCTAAAAGTGCTATAAATGCAAAAATAGGGTCACCATCGCCGTGACTATAGGGGTTCGGGGAAATGCAATGCTAGTTAACAACCAACGGGTCATGTGGCAAGTCAGAAGGCTATTTGCTATGAATATGTGGGAATCAAGGGCAGCTACAGAGGGATTGCCCAAGGAAAAGGAAAAGTCATAAAACAAATTAGAGGTATAGAGCACATGGTTTGTGGTGCATTCTAAGAGGAGGAGAACACCGATCAAGACCCTAACAACAGAAGGATGAGATCGAAGTTAATTTAAAAGCTAAAGTTGAAGTCAGCCTTGGCCTAGCAAACCTAAGTTGAAATTATCTTAAACTTTATCCTCTTAGGAGTTCTGTGTATTTCCTCTAAACTTTAGTTGTTAGATATGATTTCCAAATTTATCTAACATATTATCGTTTTATGAGAATTTCGTCATTAGTAACTCTAGTTTCCGTATTTACTCTTCAAAAAATACTCTCACGAATATTATGAAACTTGTAAGGCTATTTTGATGAAAATCTGTGCAGTGCTCGTTAGTCTCATTTATTACATGGCCTGATCAACTATGAATAATTCAGGAAGGTTTACCATGCCGTGATTGAGTGTAGTCACTCTAAAAACCTTCGTGTTAAGGAAAACAATATTCTCTTATATCATGTTTTATGTGCGTATTCATAGATACGTTTATCTTTTGGATAATCGAATTAGTAACCATATCATACTACGCGGACCCTTACTCGTTTTCTTTTTATAACGTATGGCATATCTTACACAAATCCTAGCCGGAGAAGCCAGACAATTTACTCGTGCCCTAAGACAATTTCGCTATCGAATTTGCTCGCCATTAGAGAATTTACTAACTCACCATTCAACATCAAACTTACTGCTTGGTGAACTTGGTAGTTTCGTATGCTTTATCAGTATAGAATGGTTGGCGAAATACCAATGCGAATCATTGTGTGTGTCGAGAAGATTGTTCGCATCCCTGGGAAACTGAAACCTTAATCATACATTGGTGGTGACGGAAGTAACCCGGGAATGCGACACGATTACAAACATATTTCATGCACTAAATGCAGAGTAATGTAAAAAAAGGATTTCTATCTTTTTGGCACCATGTTAAATGCAAAGAGGTTGAAGGACAAGCTCGGCAGAGGAAGCGACTTGAGGAGGACAAACATTGTTCAAGATTTCCTAAAGTAATTCCTGAAGACTTGTCGGGGTCTTCTCCGACTCGACAAGTGGAGTTTCTCAAATTGATTGGTACTGGTGCTGCACAATCGCCGGGACTTATCGATTGTCGCCTTTCGAAATGAAAAGGTTATCTGAGCAATTGAAAGAGTATCCGACAAAGGCTTTATAAAGACCAGTTCTCAACTTAGGGAGATCGGTTTGTTTTTCAAGAAGAAGATGGCATCATTGGATATGTGGCATGACTATCGGGAATTAAACAAAAGACGGTGAAGAACCGTTATCCACTCCCCAGAATTGTATGATTTTTTTGATTAGCTTAAGGGTGAGTGTTACTCGGAAATTCGACTTTAAGGTCAGGCTGATCACCCAATGAGGGTTCAAAAAGAAGACATTCGAAGACTGCCTTCAGAATCGTTATGGCCCTTTTACGAATTTCAATTTATTGCGTTTTGGTTTGAAAGCACCTGCGTATTCATGGACATTATGGATTCGGGTCTGTCATAAACCATATTGGATAAATTCGTGATTGTTTTATTGTCCGATTTTATCTGATATATTCAAAGAACAGAAGAACATGAAAGAACACCTTAAGCAAATTTAGATTTGCTAAAAAGGGAGAGTTGCTGCTAAGTTTTCCAATGGGAATTTTGGGATTCCTAAGGTACAGTTCTGGTCACGTGATCGATAGTTAAGAATTCATGTGATCAGCCAAGATCGATATCCATCATTGGATTGGAATTTCTAAGTCACCAACGGAGATTCGTTAATTTTTAGGTCTTGCTGGATATATGAAGATTCATGAGGTTTTCGAGCTCGCCAAACCTATGACAAGCTCACCAGAGAAGGTTAAGTTTGAAATGGGGCGATAAACCAGAAGCAGCCTTTTCAACTGTTTTGAAGAAAGTTGTGCAGGCACCATTTGCTTACGTGAAGGAAGCGAAGATTTCATAGCATCTGCGATGCTTTCGAAGAAGAGAAAGGGTATTGGGCGCTGTATTGGATGCGAGAGGAAAAGTGATTCTCTTATGCAATCCCGCCAGTTGAAGATTTATGAGAAGGTTATACAACTCTGATTTAGAACTTGGTGCAGTGGTGTTCGCGCTCTCAATATCTGGAGACATTATTATATGGAATAAATGTGTTACGGTGTTCACCGATCACAAAAGTTTGCAACACATTTTGGATCAAAAAGAGTTGAACATGAGGCAACGACGATGGTTAGAGTTGCTAAGTGATTACGATTGCGATATTCGTTATCACCCGGGGAAAGCAAATGTCGTTGCTGACGCTTTAAGCAGGAAAGAACGAGAACCACCGCTAAGAGTTGATGCTTGGTTATGGATATTAGTTTGGACCTTCCAAACATATTCTTAAATGCTCAGACGAAGCGGCGGAAAACCGGTTGTGAACATTAAGAGTGATGACGTTGGGGGATTGTTGTTGAATATTGTAAATTTGAAGTATTAGAGAACACAAAGTTGGAACCGTAGGGATGAAGGAATTTGGTGGATTTGAATTGGATGATGGATGTTGGGTCTATTTTGTTTGGAATTGGTTTGTGGTTATTATATTTGTCTGGTGTGATGTTAATTTTTTTTTCTTTTTTTTTTTTGGAGCATATGGATTGGAATGTGGATGGTTTTGGATAGGTTTGGATTGGAAATATTTATTGGTTGGATCCTTGTGCCTCATGGAAGGAGTTGTTACCTTGTTATGGCGATTTGCGGCTATAAATCATGCAACGAGTCCCAAATCAATATACTCTGTTTCATTCCGTGGTTCGACAAATGTACAAGACATGAAGAAGTTTCTTGGTGGGCTCCCTCAAATGAACGCCGACCATAGCTACTCTATGTTAACAAGTGGCTTGGACCTGTGCTAGGATCAAGGTTTCGATACATCAAAGGCCATCAAGATTGTTGTACAACCCAAGATACTCCGAAGGATGTGGATAAATCACCATGGGATTTTGTCCCGAAGTCTAAGCGTCTCAAGGGTTATGACACATTTGGGTAATCGTTGACCGACTCACTAAGTTGCGATCTTTCAACACCAATGAGAGAGGACCGATCCTTTTGGATTAAAACTTGCAAGGATCTGTATCTTAAAGGAGGGTGGTCACGAGGATGGGCTACCCGTATCATCATTTTGCGATCGTGACCGAGATTCGCATCATATTTTCTGGAGGTTACTTCACGATCGCTTTGGGTACTAATTTGGATATGAGTACTGCGAACCATCACAAACAGGACGGACAAAGCGAGAGGTACATTCAAACTCTGAGGTTATGCTGCGTGCTTGTGCAATGACTTTGGAAAGGGTTGGGTTAACAATTGCAATTGGACGAAGGTTCTATATAAAAAGCTATCACGCTAGCATCTCGTGGGCACCATTTGAAGAATTTATGGTCGGAAAGTTGTCGTTTCACTATTTGTTGGACTGAATGGTAATGGAGAAAGTCAAATACTCGGTCCAGAGAAACTAATTCAAGAGACCACTGAGAAAATCATCCAGATTTCAACAAAGGATGCAAGCCGCTTGATCGTCAAACGAGTTACCGCTGGACTTGAAACGTAAACCAAGTGGAATTCTACGTCCGGGGTTATAGTTATGGCTTAAAGTTCTCGCTTGAAAGGGGTATGTGCGTTTGGGCTAAAGGGGGCAGTTGAACACTTGTATGTTGGACCTTTTAAGGGTGATAGTAAGGGTTGGAGAAGTTGTTACAAGCTTGAACTTCCAGACGAGTTGAGTAGAGTATATACATTTCATGTATCTAATCTGGAAAAATAGTGTCATGCGACGAAACATTAGCCGTTCGTTGGTATGGACTTAAATGGACGGACAAACTCCATTTTGTTGAGGAACCGGGTAGAAATAGTGGGCCAAAGTGACGTAAACGGTTGAAGAAGAGTCGGATCATTAGTCAAAGTTCGATGGAACACAAAGTAGAGGTCCTGAGTTCCGTGGGAAACGTGAAGATCAATTCAAGAGAAGAATTATCCACCTCTTCACCAAGAACCTCACCGTCGTCAAGTGCTTGCTTGTGGCTTGTGGACAAGCTCGTATCAACGGGGAAATCGGGAATTCTAGAACACTGTGTTTTCAAGTCTTGACCAGACGTCTATAAATGTTCTATTTAATGTTAATCTTGTGTGTTTGCTTTGAATGAAACGTTCGTTAAATGCTTGTCCGCAAAAATTTAGGTTCCAATGTAAGCGGGCATCAACAATTAAATGTTTCATCAAGAAGGGTTTATCTACTTACTAACTTTGAGGCTTAAATATTAACTCTTGTTCATTTAGTTTTATGGCCACGTCGTAAAGTGGTATAACGTTTGGGATAAATTGGTTTTTGGCTCTCCGAACCAACAATTTTCTACGTTCAAAAATACCACTTTTATACCCAATACATAAAAGTATAATCTATCATATATATCTTGGTATGCGAAATCTTGGCCATTGAACAAAGATATATAGAACTCTTAAGATGGTCAACTGTGCAAAAAAATACTTATACGTACTTACCACTCATGCAATCAATAATGCACACCATGCTATGTCTTTTTGCTCTAGGCCATACCTCTTAGACAATGCCATCCTTGAAATGCTTGGTCTCTTTGACTCGTTTTACTCATAAATATCATGTATCTTAGCTATGTATATTATAAATGCCTTAACACTTAGAGAAATTCAACTAACTCCACATTTTGCACTTTAATAAGCCACGGCTTACAAAACACTCAAATAATCCATTAATTTTTTTCTAAAACCATAACTTCTATAACATCTATTCTAAGATGTACTAAGGCATTGCCGGCTTGGTTAAACCATATTCTCAAGTATAACTCACGAAACAAGAAGTAGGGTTTAGTGAAGGAAAGCTAGGGTTTATTATGTGCAAGCATGTTTTTTTTTGTGGCTAAACAAGTGTTTAGTACTTGAACATCATCTCTATTATATACTATTAAGGTCCATTTAAACTCTTTTTTGTATGCTATATCTGTCTTATTATGATATGTTATTTTGTTTAGCTTAAGAGTCACATTTGGATGTTATCCTAAAAATGAGATTTTTTCTACTTGAAATGTCACGGATTACTTTTATATATGTTGTGTTATTACTATATCAGTTAAAAAGGTATGATGAAATATTGTTCATATGTTTTGGTGTACAAGACTTATGGGTTAATAGAGTTTTATAGTTTCATAATATGTGTTAGTTAAGAATATACATAAGGACAAGTTCAGATTATAATTTGGACATTAGGAACCAATCATGGAACATGACTCTTTTTATTATAGGTAAACACATATGTTAATTATAAAATATAAGACATTGTGGTAGTTTACAAAGTAGGAAAGTATGAAAACAGGATATTTATGGACTTATCTTAACTAACACCAACAATTGTCCAAAAATGTGTAAAGGACATACCATTTTTTATTTTTTATAAGATAATACAGTTTCACGACGATCCGAACGGTAGGAACTGTTAAACGGATTTATAACGAAAAACGTACGGTAAAAACGAGTTATACGTTAATAAACAAGTCCGTAAAGCTAAATTTTTTATAAAAACATTTTTTAAAAAAAATATATAACAGCAAGGGTTAACAGTTTTTATAAATAATACTATCTTTATAGAATAATCCAAAATGATAAGAATCGTAATTTTTCAAATTAATAACGAGTACGAGTAAGAATTTCACGCGTTGTTGCGAACAATTAATACTTTTTCTAAAAACTATTTTTATATAGTTACCTATTCATGACAGAAAGATAATTTTTTGTTAAACCTCAAAAAATATTATAGACTTTCAAATACTGAGAATCGTCTCGAAAGAATCATTCAAAAACGGATACTATAACGATAAAATACGACGTTTAAGGGTTTTTACGACAAATTAATCGATAAAAATATACATGGGTCTGATGTGAACAGTAATTTTTTTATGTTCCAGTATGTCCGGAAATTCGAATATGTCAATTTTATGATACACATCGTTTGATACGAAAGTTGGCTATAAGAAACGCGAGGAATCGGGCTTTAAAACGCAAAAGTTAGCGTTTTACTAACCGGTTATTATAAACGTTTTAAATGAAACACAATTTTACCCAAACCCCTTAGTTGGTGATTGAGCTATATAGAATATTATGTGGTTATCAAAGTACTATATTACTAGGGAGTTTCATAATGAGGCCTCTTCGGATGGCGTTTCGAAGAGTTGTTGGATTTACGATTACGTGTCCCTACTCTCGAAGTCTGTCATGGACCTCTTGTAATTATGATAGCAGCCGACGATAGTACGCTTGTAACTACTATAGGATTAATTAATGTTATCAATTTAAGTACGCATGGTATTATACGACTATGCTAATTTAGGTTGCATTCGATCTTTTTCGTGACGCTTTATCTGAGATTATTGATGGATTCTCAGAACTCACGGTGAGTTCATAGCCCCCGATTTCACATGCTTTTGTTTTACAAGTTTTTGGGTGAAAACATGCGATGTTTTACAACTGGACACAAGACGTTACGTTTCTCTTTGTGAATAAATGTTGCCTAAGGTCGCGTAACAATTGAGCCATCATCATGAAGGATTATTCGATCGCGCGAATGTTATAAATAGATTATTGGTTTGACACCCCCGTTCGGGTGATTAGCTATTCCCTAGTGAAACGAACGTTTATACCAAGTCGAATAATTAGGCTGTTGCGGGTTAGAAATCACTCGGGCAAAAGGCCATTAATTTGGCATCCCATACATGTCAAGCTTCAGTGTCATGAGCTTAGCGAGCAACGTTAATTACATTTATATGATATTGCATCTTGTATGCATTATCCTACACTTGGAGAGATTTGTGGTCCTAGCACATCTATGATATATCAAACCTATGACTTGCACCAAAATTAATTGTTGGACGTTTTAAAGCAATGTTTTAGTGGGATAATAAAGCACGAGGTTGCGATGGATACATTGGTGGGATTTGAATTGCGATGTCATACATTAAGCATTTTTTTCGATTTCATTTTGTTCTATTGTTAGGGCTGAAAATCTTTGTATATTTGATCAAGTGACAAGTTAAGTTCGGGCATATTGTATCCTTACTTTGTTAATCACTGTTAACGTTTTCATACGACTTTTTGTATTGTTCTATATATATCTTGTGTTATTGATTGAGAAGTAACGCCGACCCTATTCCGCTGCGACCAATATGTAGGTGGTGATATAAGGTTATAAAAATACATTTGCATCACTTCACTTCATTTGCATAATTCTAAAACGACCCGCTATTAGTTATGTCGTGTTTCGGAACCGTTGTGACTTTCCACTTGATTGATTTATTCTCGAATCACTACTTATGCTTAAGCTGAGTTTATAGCCCGCTTTAACTTGTTTATCATTCACTACAAGAAAAAGGGGTATTTGGGAGGGGGGAAAACCATGCCAAATACTCAAAAAACCTTGCCAAATGCTATTTGGCACGACTTTGGCACCGTTTTAGCTTCGTCCTAAATATGAGGGTGCCAAATACATTTGGATCGGGTTAAAACCGTGCTAAATAGTATTTGGCACAGTTCATGGGACAGTTTAACCTTGGGGTGCCATGAGTGAGGTATTTGGCACGGGTGATAATATTTTGCTCCAAAATGGGCATTCGTCACACTTTTATATCCCATGCCAAATGTTTATTTGGTACCGACTCATTTCCTGTGTCAAATGCGTATTTGGTACTATTTTTATTTGTCATGCCAAAATTAAATAGGACGGTATTATCTACCGTGACAAATGTAATTGGCACAATTTCCTTTTTTGTGCCAAACGTATTTGGAACATTTTTATCCGCCTTGCCAAAAAACATTTGGCACGTTTTTTTATTTGTTGTAAAAATTATTTTAGCATCATTTTTCGTTACAAATATGTTTTAGTACACCATCGTATCAACCAACCATCTCATATATGAGCAAATATAGTTCAATCGAAGACAAAAATTAATTGAACTTAATTTTTGTTAATCATCCATAAAATCAAGTCAACATAGTCACTTGAATACAATAAAGTAAAAAACGGTACATCCAACATCATTGTAAACCATGATCTTTAGAATGAAAAATTCATAACTAGAACTCAATATAAATCACTAAGACGATTTATTACTAATTGACTTGAATAAAGCTCATTGGGTCATGTCTTCATTATAAACCTTTCATAATATAATATTCCAACATTAGAAATCTATAGAAAACAAGAAAAAAGTTAGATTTTGAAAATAGCAATAGAAAGGTTCTCTCATTTAATAACCATCTTACAATAAATTGTAATCATAAGAGTTTAAACATTCAACAAAAACAGTAATCATCTTACCCTAAATTGATCAGGTCGCCGTTGTTCTAATGCAATATGCAGCATCATGTTTGTGATCATCATACACTCTCTCTTCAATATATAACAGGTCCAAAAGGTAAAGGCGTTAACCATGACTAAATGGGTAAAGAACTTACAACTATGACTAAAACTTTTAGGATAAAATCATAATCACAACTTGATAAGGAAAATGATAAATACCTGTGAGAACCTTTAGACTCCTCTAAAGTCTGATTAGTCTAACTGATTGGCGTTATGACCGTGAAAGCAAGGCATGCAATCGAATCAAAAGTTTTGAATATGTCTAGTGGGAAGAGGGAAAGAAAAGAAAACAAAGGTAAGAAGTAAGATGTATAATTACATCAACCCAATCACAGTTTGATGAAGAAAAAACAACTCCGAATCTCAAAATAAAGTAAATAATTTACATGCGGTTCGTCACTTGTGGATCTAAAACTCCATTTTTTCTTAAATGATGGTACATAAAAACTGCAACCGTGATCGTATTGGTTGCAACACAATGATAGGATCTCACACTACGCCAAGAGAGAACTAATTAATCACACAATAAAATCTATCAACAAACTATTAGGCTTTGGCTTGGTAATATGGCAAATTATTATAACCATGTAGGTACAAGAAGCTAGTTAGTTACCCATATGGTCGTGTTTTATCGGATGCACAAGTAAACTTAGTTTGCATGTCATGGCTTTACTCGGAATTTCTCGTTTGAGCTTGACGTGTATGTATGATTGTATCACTGGCTCTCTGCAAGTTTTCGTTGGTAGCAAGAGTTAAGAAATTATATATGGATGATATGATTGTATATAGATTGCCTCAACAGTAGGTGAGGTTCGTTTAAGATAACATGACATAGTAAGAAGGTTGATGTTTATATACTCATCGTAATAAAACTGGTATAGTAAACCGCACTCCGTTGCGGCTTTCTTTTCTTCGTTCGTGGTTGCTTAAATAATATAAGATTAAAGGTTTTAGGATATCCCACGATGATATGTTAGATTATGGAAGTAGCCAAAAACTTTAAAACCTTAAAACATGATTGAGATTTAGTTTAGCGTAAGACTCGGTGGAAATTTTCAGTTTAAATTTCTCAAATTTGTTTTGCCGCCTGACAAAACTATCAATTTTATTTAAACTTTCATTCATTAAATATTTGTTGATTTAGCCCACTTTAATAATAATAATAATAATAATAATAATAATAATAATAATATATTATTACTATTGTTATTTTTTATTTTTTATAATTATAAATCACTTTATTAAGAAGGGTAAAAGTCATAAAATACCCACTTACTTTTAAATTCGTTCCGACTTGACACACGTACTATTTTTCGTTCTACCTACACCAACGTACTTTCAAATATTATTCCAATATCATCTATATGACCATAAAATGACTATATTACCATTGTCTTCTCTACATCCACTCAAATCAAAATGAGTTGACTTTTTTTAACCTCATCTCCAAATTTAATTTTTTTTACAAAAAACTTTTAAATTTTTTTTGCACTTTGTAAAATATTAAATTTAAAAAAAATAAATCTTTTTTCGTACATTTTATATTTAAAAAAAATATTTTATATTTTATAATCTTAATTTTTTAAAATATTTAAATTGTTTTTCGTACTTTTTAAAGTTTTAAATTTTTTTTCTACGAAAAAAATTAAATTTTTTTAAAACTTAAGAAAAAAATAAAAAAGTAATAAAATTCGAAGTAAAAAGTAAAAAGTTTTAACTTTTTTATTTTTTCTTAACTTTTAAAAAAAATAATTTTAAATTTAAAAAGTATGAAAAAAAATTAAATTCTTTACGTATAATAACATGAAAAACATTTTAAATTATTTTATGTGATTATTTTTTAAGAAAATAAGAGTAATATAGTCATTTTAGGGTTATATTAGGATCAGATGGGTGATATTAGAACAATATTTAAAAGTACGTTGGTGTGGGCAGTACGAAAAATAGTACGTGTGTCAAGTCAGGACGAATTTGAAAGTAAGTGGGTATTTTATGGCTTTTACCTTATTAAGAAACTCAAGAGATTTACAACAGATTAGAGGGAAGTCGAGATACTATCTGGCCCCCCACTCTTTTAGCATTAGCGAAACTGATCCTATTAAAAATACGAATAGCAGAACGTGCCCCAATGTCCTGAGCTATGGAGAATTTCTGGATCCGCTTCAACAATGTAACCGCGTCCTCTTCTAATTCCCCTAAAGAAGAGATAGAAAATGGAAGAAACCTATTCTCAATAGCTACACACTTATCCATATACTTAATACGTTTACGTTGTGTATCATCAATCACCGCACGACCGAGCACAAAATCTGCCATCCCGGATTGCATCAAAGGCGAAGATCCAGTCAAATCCACACACACATCATGATCTCCATACCACGAGTAAAGTAACATATCTACTGGACGTAATTATTTGTCACACCCCCATCTAGCCCGATATCAACTTCCTTACCGGCTGAAATCCCCGAACAAAGGCAGATATCAACAAGGGTATCACGCACAAGATTATGACGATGCTTAATACCAATAATACTCGCACATGATACAGTGTGATCTCCATAAATATCCCCACCAAAACCCTTAAACAAGTTGAGCAAGGCTTCGAAATAGAAAATAAGAGGATATCCAACCGATAACACAAACACAACGGTTATTATTATTACTTTGTTTAACATCATTTTTATTAAAAATTCATGATATTTATAAAAAAATTAGTGGGATATTGAAATACTATTTGGTCCAAAATAATATAAGCAAAATATAGTTAACACATGCGCAAAAAAAGTGTAAACTAGGTGAGTTAGTTTTCCAAAGATGTTTCAAATACATAAGAATTTAAAACAATTAATCATAATCGCCCCTAAACACATTCATATTTTTCACAACCTATAAAAACTGTTTCAAATATATAAGTATTTGGTACCAGCTTTAGATAATGTTTCAAATACATCTACGTATCTGGCACTATTCGTACCAATCATTCCAGATACATAAGTATTTGGCACCAACATTAGATAGCGTTTCAAATACATATACAAATTTGGCACCATTGGTACCAACCGTCCCAAATACATAAGTATTTGGCACCGGTAACTTAAAGCGTTCCAAATACACATGTATTTGGAACCATTGTCAAAAAACGTTCCAAATGCATACGTATTTGGAACGGTTTTATAATAGCCGTCCCAAATATCTGCTTTTTTGGCACGGTTAGATAACATGTGCCAAATAGGTGTATTTGGCATGATTTTTTAACCGTTCCAAAAAGTTTCGTCCCAAAAACTACCTTTTCTTGTAGTGATTATTTTACAAATCTCAAGGTGACATACATTGCTTGTTTTACATTTGGACGCAAGTACGTGTTAAATGATTACGGATTAGCTTATGTACTGATAACCCACTATGCCGACTATCATGAGCCATTAATTAATTTGTGAAAGCACGAGTGTTATAAATAGATCTATTGGGATTGATATCCCTGTTCGGGTAAGTAGCGCTTACTTTGATTCGGAGTACCGATTAAACAGACGTATACCATGTCGAAACTTTAGGTGTTGCGGGTTGAGCACCTACTTGAGAAATTTACTTTACATTGATTTGCATACATAACTCTGTTGTAGCTTCAGTGTCATGAGCTTAGCGCAATCGTAATTACTTTTTTGTGATGTTGTATGTGTTACAGTTATCATACACTTTGAAATCTTGCGGTCTAACCTTATTACTTACTTAAACCTATGAACTCACCAACTTTATGTTGACATTTTAAGCATGTATTTCAAAGGTGCTTAACTATGACGTTATTGAAGTGCATTGGAGTCATTATTCATCAAGACTATTTTTCATGGATTTTCTCTTGCACTAAATTATTCTCGTTGTATTAAAACTATGATTTCCCTTTTGATGCAAACTCTAGACCACTTGTTTTAAACGTATTTATTATTAATGTGACAACAAAGGTATCTTTTTAAACGACTCATATATAGGTCGTTCTCTTATATATTGTACTTGTGTACTATGAAGTAACTCCCCTGGTTACCTTCTCATTGTCACATTTTGGGGTGTTACAACTATGTTAACTAAATGTAATTTCGTAATGACGATTACATTTTTAGGCTAACAATATTCCCCCAATGTGGAGACATGCGGAATTACTTACAATGTTCCTAACAAGTACAAATACAACAAAATAAAGTCTTACAAGGCGCTTCCAATGCTGAGGATGTCTTACTTGTCCTTTGTCTTTATAGATGAACCCCAAATTGAATCCTTTTTACTTGACTTGTAATAGAAACACTATTATAAGTATGAACGGGATTAACTTACCCTAATTCATACAACATGTCTTAAAAATCTTTCTTCATAGACTCCTTTTTGACAAAGTTTCTGAATCAGCTTCCTCCCAAACCAATAACCATATTTTGAACAGATTTGATGTAGCTCGAACAATCTTCTAACTTTTAAGTTTAAGTGCACAACGGAATTTGGTAGAAGATCCTACACCAAACATAACTTCTTGTTGTCATTAGGTCTTGGTGATTATCCGTTCGGGTGAACATGCAAGAAATCAAAAACATATCTTCTCACGCTTGCGAAATACTTCACTTTAAGTAAATCGCGGAAGTAGAAACCATAATACACAACATAAATCTATAAAACCAATATCTTCATTGACCCATAAACCATACCAAGTACACCATTTTTTTGGGTAAAGCGTTTCAATACCCAGTGAATAGAATAAATAAAATTTGTTAATTACATAATAGAGTGGTGATAAATCACTCTAGACTATTTTCATAAGCAAAACAACAATTCTCCGACACACTCGAAACCAACAACCAACACAAAACTATAACCTAGGTCACTTTGACAAAATTAAAAGAAAGCCAAAACAATCAAGTGAGCTAGGACCAAGCAGATTAAGTGTCTTCACAAGGGATCTTCCAATTGTGTAGAATCCTCAAGACTTTAGGCGTTTTCTTAAACCTTAATGAGATAATTTTCAACCAAACAATCTCAATAATAACATCACATACTTGTTCTTCATTCCTTATGCATTTGGTGAATAACCTGTTATTTCTCTCTTGCCAAATAAATACGTCGAATCTGCAAACACAAGACGCGAAAGAATCCTAAGGACGGATTGCTTGGACGACATGGGAATTAACTAATTTGAACAAACAACCAGCCTTGGGGACGTGTTTTGAAGGTCTGCTCTAAACGATACCAGTCTTCAAACCTTCTTAGAGAACGAGCACTCAAAACATAGGTACTCGTGCGAATCCTGAGTACCCTTACACAAGGGACAATAAAGCAGGTTTAAGTCAATTGACGAGCCGACATCCCATTATCTTAATTTGTCTTGTGTTTTAAGCTTCTGAGACATGAGGAGCCAAACATGAAAAACATATCTAGGAATACAAGAAGAGAACCATACCATACCAAAACATTCGACTTCAGGACTATGAGGCCAAACTAAATTCCAAACATTTTGAACAGTAACCAAGTACACACTTCTTCCCCAGGAAGTCCAAACGATAACCCCAAAGTAACAAGTTGAACCACTGACTATCTCTACGGACTAACTTTAAAAGTCTTTAAACTTGATCAAGTAAACATGTTGTGCGTCCCAGTGTACATGTTTCTTCCCTCATGGTGGTTATAAGTTCTCGGAATCATCATTGTTGTGTACGCCCAAATACTCGAGACATTAATGTATTAACCAAAAATCTTGAAAAGTTTTAAACAACGTTGATAAACTTTGAAAATTTTTCTAAGACTGTGAAGTACCGTTGTCGCTTTATAGCTCAAAACATATCCCGTGAGAATTAATTGTTGATCACATCTCTACTCTTTAGTCCCTCTGACTAACTTTACCAATCTCGTATTTTGTCGGCTATCTGTAGTGACCACTGATGGAGTAAACTCGATATTCTAAACTTGAAAACAAAGTATAATCCCCTAAATTTGTGACTTAAGCTTTCACTATTGTTGATTGAAGAACGGTGCAAAGACAAATCTCTTAGTACCTTATACCTAACATCAAAAGTATAAAAAGTACAAAACCTCTTGAAACTATCCACATCTGCATCTGCGTGTGACACTCATCACTATAACGTAACTCCTTTAAGTGATAGCTATATACTATGAGCACTAAAATATAACTCCTTACATTAGGTATAACTAGATAATCCAAGTCATAATCATAATCCTTCATACTCAAGCAAGTCATATTTGTTGAGGAGGTAGAAAGAATCGAAGATAAAATAAGTATACGCCTTCGTGAAATTCCACTTCAATCTCAAATAAGTAATACCAAATCAACCCCGTAATATCTTTTGTCATTCAAGTACCCAAATTCTATTCGTTTGTCGTTTAAGTGAATCTTACTAAGGATCATTTTAAGTGATATGTATTGTGTTTGTTTTGTTGTTGGTTTTAGGTTTAAGGTGTGATGTGTTCTTCATTATGTGTTTATATATCAATGGCATGGTACATATTAAGGTTTTGTCATTTTTATTCGAAATCAATCACGACATATAGACCCATCTAAGTTGCCTTATGTATTGTCAACCCAACTCGTCTTTGTCATTTCAAAAAATTTAAGTTGCCATTAAAAACTTGTCTTTGCCATGGATAACTTGAATTTATCCCTCCAAGAATATGAACCCTATGTTACCTTTAATAATAAATCATAAGTAGCCATGAGCCATGAAACTTATTGCCTTAAAATTGTCCTTGAGTTGCCATGTAACTAAGGTTAACACGCCTTATAACTGAACCCAAGTCTCCTATCCCCCCCCCACTCCCTATTAAGTTTGCCCTTAACTTCCGCCTTGGAAAAACTTGAGTCCACTAAGTCTTCCCATAACCATGTTCCTTTTCACTCGCCTGAAAACATGGGGTTACCCTTAAGTCCCCCCACCACTTAGATTCAAAACTCCTTTAAGTTATTAAAGACCGAAGCTCCATCGTAAAGTGACCGAGCTTCCTTGTTCGACTCAATAAATTGAGGCTAACAACTAACTTAACTCGTCTAAAAAATTGACATTTAAGTCGCCTGGAAACATGAGTTAAGTCGCTTAAAATTTGAGTTTTAAAGTCACCTAAAAACTTGGATCTTAACTCGCCTGGGATGAACTTGTTGTCACTCGCCTGAAAGTAAACTTAAAGTCGCCTGAATTGTAAACCCTAAGTCGCTTGAAAGTGACAAGTTTAAGTCACCTGAAATGCTTTCCCAAGTCGCCTGAAACCTTGTCATGTAAGTCGCCTGGAAACATCTTTTATCTTGCTTGGACATCAGCTTTAAGGTGCTTGAAATAGTAGAGTTAAGTCGCCTATAAACAGCTTATTGTCTCGCTTGGAAAACTGTCCTCGAAACCAAAGTTAAGTCGCTTGAAAATGAGGTCAAAGTCGCCTGAAATTCAAATGTGTAACTCGCATGGTTTTTTGAAACTATGAACTCGCTTGTACTATCAAAGTACACAAGCAACAAAACCCAAAAAATCCATCCCAAATCACTTTGTTTTGATAACCATAATCTACACACATACTCATATGTTTGTATAACATGATATAGTACAACATTCCATCATCAAAACATGTCAAGAACACACACAAATCCGCGAAATACCAATTTAAAACCCTAAAAACCCACAAACTAATTTTAAAACCCTAAAACTAGTTCAAATTCAATCTTAAAGACAATACAAGTACTTTTGAAGCTCTAATACCATTGTTACATGGTAAGAATCACTTCAAAAACATGATTTAGAGGTCGAGGAGGCTTAAACAAATAGCTAGCCATAGTGAGAGAAATTAGAGAGATGAAAGGGAATATGTGTGTGGTTATTAGAAAGAAAGGAGGTTACATAAACATTAGACAAAATCCTCACCCCTCCTTGGAGGTAAGGAGGGGGTATATATATCCCTTGATACGACTATCTTATACATATTGAGAATACTAGTCCCTATGTGTCATGGCTATGTTAACTAAACATAATTCTGTAATGACGCTTACATTTTTACGCTAAAAATATGCATGTAATCATCATGGTTAACAATTTAAACAAGTAAATAACGTAAATAAGCCAAAAAACATTGAATTTAAACCACGTAAAAATATATACATTGTAAGTCACCTAAAATCCGCAACTAGAGTTTTATATTCCAGATTTTAGAGACTCTTATGAGTCATTATTTTCATAAAAATAAACCCTAAAGGTCCTCTAACAACTAAAACAAGAAAACAATAAAAAAATAAGCATTCTTTTAGCGATTTTCTGGTTTTTATGTAATTAAAACACCATATGTTGGCTCGTGATGCCACTGTTAGGATTTGTTATCTAATAACCAATATTACTTTTGATATTTCTCAACGAATATGGTCCCAATGAGATTGCGTATGACGTGACTAATTAACATAAAACAAGTAACGAAATGGGTACCTTTTAGCTTCTTGATTATTGTAAATAATGAAAGCTACGAACACCATTTTATGTTCATGAGTACCCACGAGAACCTTAAACTAAATCATCAAAGTAGGTGATCTCTATGTGTCTCCACACTACACATTAAACAATACCACTTGAATGCTAGTTCTTGACCAATACGCAAAACCAAAACCTATGATCTTGGTTTTAATACAAAAGTCGATAGAAACCCTAATATGAGTGTTTGGCCGATCGGTTTTAGAGAAGAAACGGGGAGAGCAAGAAGTGATAACAAGATCCCCTAAGCCTTGTATATACAATGTTTGATTAGGACTTTCCTAATCCTAACACAACAACTTAGGGATCAAGTTAACTCCTTTGTTTCCTTTTCTTTCCCCCTTTGTTGATTGTGTATCGCATAATTTGGTCTATCTATATTGTTTTTCGACTTAGATAATTATTGTGTACGTTACACACTAATTATAAGGCCTAACATTAATTATTCGTCAAACGAACTAACTAACAATCGTTAGGTATTATCATGAATATATTTAATATGTATACAATCAATACTTATTAATTACACTAATAAAATGGTATCTAAGGGTATACATGTTTGACCCCATAGGCTCACGTAGCTCTAGCCGTATATATATGTATGACATGAGCACTTCCCAATACATAAACAATAAGACAATGCCAAAGGATTAAGAAGTGAGGCTCAAGGAATCTTTTAAGAAGAATGGTCAGAAAAATATTAATAGTGATTGTGGAAAACTAGAAGGGGGGTTGAATAGTTTTCTTGTTTTAAGATTTACTTTTCAAAATGTTGTTATGATATTATGTGAAGTTTGCACAATATTTGTCACACCCCCAAACGGGGCCTGGACGGAATACGTGTCCGAGGGCGTGACGTCATAATATACATCACACAAGATCAAGTGAATGACCACTAATGGATGTTTTGAAAATCATAACTCGTTGTATTTATGAAAAATGATAAGTCTTACAAGATTTGAAATGAAATTTCAAACGTTACGAAAGCGAAATTAAGTTTTCAATAGACAACGAGTATGAATGATAATAAAGTCTTGAAAGATGATATCATATTGCATGTAGACTCCACATAGCACATCAGAGAAGTCCAAAGCTAAGCACCTGAAAAAAACATGCTAAAACGGTCAACATAAAGTTGGTGAATTCATAGGTTTAAGTAAAGTATTTACGAAAATCAAATCATTTAGTGAATACTGCTTCACTCACAGTATTATAAAAAGCATTTAGTAATCAGAAACGTTTAACAAAAGTAGTGTGGACCACAAGATTTCAAAACGTATGCGACAGTTATAACATATACAACTTCACATAAAAAGTATTTACGTTGCGCTAAGCTCATGACACCGAAGCCTTAAGTATATGTTATTCACAAGTTGGTGCCCTAGTAGATGCATTGTCAAACACCTAGAGTTCCTCAAATGAAATGCGTCCGTTTACATGGTAGTGCGTTGTTACCTACCCGGACAGGGAAGTTCAATCCCAATAGATCTATTCACAGCATTCGTGCTTACTCGGCCGGTACCTCCGGTCGAGAAATTAACAGTTCATGATAGTTAGGACGTTATAGCAATAAGGTAACTTAGGCAAGCACGTAAGTAAGTAAGAGTTCAATAAAGCATTTGTGTCCAAAGTAAAAGTAACCATCGTATTCGTAAAAGCTTTAAGTACTTATATCCATAAGTAGAAAGAGTGTGATATCAATCATGTAAATGAATTTGCAAACAAACATATAAATGAGTTAAAATCAATAATGTAACCGAGTTTGTAAACGAGCATGTTTCTTACCCCAAAACTTATAAAGTATATGTAAAACAAGTAAAACATAGGGCTATGAACTCACCTTAAGTAAAGTAGTGATTCATGAAAATAATCACAAGCATAAACGAGCAACGAGTTCCTAAACGCGACTAATCGAGGCCAAAAGTGCAAAGTTGACGAGAAGAAATGAGACCCATTCTATAAGCTTCAAAACCCATCTCCTTACACTTCATGAATTCACCCTACTAACATATTTTCTAATCACTTCTAGCCACATTTAAAACTTTACCAAATTAAACATGAAGAATTGAAAATGTTCAAGAAAACACTAATAAATGATAATAACTTAGACAAGATGTGAAGTAGATTGAGATGTTGACGTTAAAAACAAAATTGATTTTTATAACTAAAGGAATGAAGCTTTTAAAGAAATTAAAGTAATAATGTATCAATACTAGTAATGTTGGCACAAAGTGGTAACAACCAAAACTTTTACATTAAATGATGTGATCAAATATTTTTATTTTTATTTTAAAACAAAATGCATAAATTCTTAAGAAACACAAGTAAACAAAAATATGATTAAAATAAATTGAAATACTAATTGATGAAATCTAAATATAACAAAGGAGATGACATATGGAACTTAAGACAAATCACCGACCCATGATGGGGTGCAACGTCGGCTTCCCTTATCTGTTCCATTTTTAACCCAACTAGACTTTAATACTACTAAAATTAATGAAATTACAATTACATGATGATGATAAAGTAATTAATAGAAAAAGATGGCAAATGATTTAGATATTTATTTATGAAATAAATATGAGGTGAATGATTGGTAATGAGAGGTTGTTATGTGATGTTTTGTAAATGAATGGAAATGAGGTGCGGGTGTCGGGTGTATCCTCTCTATCCTTCTTAGGTTTTAACAAGAAACCTAAAATGAAATGGGCTTGTAGGCTTTTTATTATTACTAATATTATTATTAGAGTTGGGCCAAATGGGTTTGACTTTGTTTAGCATGATCCAAATATTGGCATATTAAGGGGCTCAGCTAGGCCTTTAATGGCTTAGGTTGGGCTTATTTTTCGTGTCTTCAATAATCTTTAATAAACGCTTAAAATCTAATGTAATAACAAACACTTACTAAATAATCGTGAATGTAATGCACATGACCTAAGTAACATTTTTATGGCATTTAAAACATATTTGTTAAGAGTAGACTAAAAATTTATTTTATTTTATTTTTTGAGTAAAGAGATTATACCCGGTGAAAATAAAAAAAGTAAAATTAATAATATGTTATGAGTAGACTACACTTAGTCTAGAGTTGGCGTGCGTTCAAAGACATTTTTCAGTGTGCGCCGAACGGTTTTATGTCAAATTAACCACGTAACTTATAAAAGTCAAAATAATGCACGCAAATGTTAAAATTATGACTTGAAATTTACGAGGTGTGACATACTTTCCCCGTTAAAATAGCTTCGTCTCGAAGTTCACAGTGTAGTATTCGACGATGGTTTAGGGCCGACAAAAAGATGTGGATATCTCCTTCGGATTTGATCTTCACGTTCCCAAGTAAATTCAGGACCTCTTCATGAATTCCAACGTATTTTCACAATTGAGGGTATGGCTTTGTTTCAAACGTTTAACCTCATGGTCCATAATTTCAACTGGTTCTTCTATGAAATGAAGCTTGTCATTGGTTTGAATTTCATCCAACGGAATAACAAGTGTTTCGTCAGATAAACACTTCTTCAGGTTCGACACAAGAAAGATACTATGAACTCAGCTTAGTTAATTTGAAGGTTCGAGTCGGTAAGCGACAGCTCCAACCTTTGCTAAACCTTGAAAGGTTCAATATAACACGGTTTCAACTTTCCCCGTTTGCCGAAACATATCCTCGCATCTGGGTAACTCTATCTGCGATTACGAGCATCCTGTATTTTGTTACGTATCTTAATGGTCTTCTTAGTCATTTCACTATGAAGCTTCGAAGCTCGCGAGTTGAATACCTAACCTTGGTTTTGCGGGTGGGTGATTGATACTTTGGTCATAAAGTGTCTCGAACGGTGCATCCTTGTTGCTGGTACAGTAACTGTTGTTGTAAGAAAATACGACTAAATGTAGATTAGTATTACAATTGCTTCTGCTATAAAGCTCATGGTGTATCCTTCATAGCCGATATAGTTTGCTCGTGATGGTGGTCAATGAACATAATGTACCTTGTATCGTATAGGTGGTGTCTCTATATCTTCAACGTAAGGACTATAGCTCCTAGCCTTAGGTTATGTTAAATACTCAAAAGGCAATGAAATAATCAAATAGGGTAGCAACGATTACCGAATAAAATAAAAGGCAAAATATAAAATGTTTGCAATGTGCATGTAGGTACGGATTAAATGTCACAAGAATCCTTAAAGAAAGGATAGAGATAAGAAAACGTATGAAAATGAGAACTAATGAGTTGTACGAATGATCAAAGAAGTACATATCGAGTAGTATTACCCATCAAGATTGAGGAATGAAATAATAAATGTGAACGAAGGAATCAAATAAGAAGTACAAATCTCCAAAGGGAGTAGTTGTCAATGTAAAAAGGTTATGTCGAGTATAACGATTTATTATTAAGGTACAATGATGTATGAGCAAAGAATGCTAGAATGAGAGATGAAATATACTTATGAAGAAGAAGCAATGATCATAGATCAATGCAAACGAAAGAGTTACCAAACCAAATTTCATGAAAAGGAGAATCTAAATTAATATGAACAAAATTTCGCAAAGATAAAAATGATAACAATCACATTGATAAGCTTTATAAATGATTTTAAGTAGCAAAAATAACAAAACAATAGATCATAAATATCAAGAATATTCGTACAAATGTGGTAACAATCAAAGGAAATGAACGTAAACAATTATTCAATCAATAAAATGAATGTAGAGATTCATTTGTTCTGATAGATCACGAACCAAAAGACTATAGAGATCCATCTGTACAATTGATCGATGCAAACGAGAGACCAAATACAAATAGTTGGAAGAGACATATATCAAAGAAACAATATATCAAGGATGCTAAACGAGCTAGGCGAATTAATTGTACAAACAATTAATTATTAAGGAGAATTAATACCAAATGGCTAAAACGAGTACACATTAAGAAAGTGGTATTTCAAGGATGTTAAAATGGGATATGTGAAATTAATTATACAAATAATTAATTATTTGAGGAAGTGGAAATATCCGTACCATGAAGCGAACAATACATCAAGAATTCTCAAATAAACATTTTAAATAAAATAGTCATCACTAGCTATGATGGTCGAGATTCTCTCTTTGGAGTAGGGGCTGTTGGTTGAGTCGTACCTAATGACGTTCTGGTCGGAAAGCGTGACCTCTATTAGCATGGTCTGTGTCAAGGTTCTTTATGCGTGATTCGTTCTTGGCATCTTGGATCTCGTTATGCTCTTGGCGAAAGAGCATATTAGCAATGCGTTGGATTATGAGTCATTGATAGCTGCCGAACTTAGAAGTTGTCTTCTTGATGATACAATTTTTCAAAATCACAAGAAGTAAAGAGAAAGGAATGAGACGTTAATCAGCCGTATTCCAAAAGTTGGTGTTCCAAGACGGTACGTCACGAGGTGACAAGTTACTGGTCGCATTCCAATTAGTCGGTATGTTTCTATGCAGTGGGTTACATGACGACGTATGCGTTTTAGAAGTTCAAGGCAAGTGTTTCAAACTCGGTGTCGGATAGTAAAATAACGTAGGGTCGGCAGACTGTGACAAGTTTCGATGTTATGTAAAATAGTATTATGTATATTCATAAACTTTTAAAGACCATCGTATCACTCATGACGTCTTGAAAAACACTTGGAGACCATTGCTTCACTTAGAATGTCTTGGGAAAAGTTTAGAGACCATTGTGCAACTCACAATGTCTTAGAAATAAACGCGACCATTGTGTCACTCACAAGGTTTTAAGGAAAATTTAGTATTTTATATAGAAAACTTCAATAAAAAAATAAGGAAATATACGTAAGGCAAACGTAAACGTAAAGAAAAGATAAACGTAAGCTCATAGCAAAATAGAGTTTCAAGGGAAAAATAAACGTAAAACAACATATACGCATGGAAGATAAATGCAGGGCAGAGGTAAACCCATATCATAGTAGTCTTAAGGTAAAATGATACCCAAGTATACGCCATAGCAAAAGCACGTATAAGGCACATGCAAAAGCACGTAAGGATCACATACTGGTTATAGACTAGACCTAATTTTTCTACCTGGTTCTCTATAACCTTGGCTCTGAATACCAATCTATCACACCCCTAAACGGGGCCTGGATGGAATACGTGTCCGGGGGCGTGACGTCATAATATACATCACACAAGATCAAGTGAACGACCACTAATGGATGTTTTGAAAATCATAACTCGTTGTATTTATTAAAAATGAATAAGTCTTACAAGATTTGAAATGAAATTTAAAACGTTGTGGAAGCGTAATTAAGTTTTTAACGGACAACGAGTATGAATGATAATAAAGTCTTAAAAGATAATATCATATTGCACGTAGACTCCACATAGCACATCAGAGAAGTACAAAGCTAAGCACTTGATAAAAACATGCTAAAACGGTCAACATAAAGTTGGTGAATTCATAGGTTTAAGTAAAGTATTTACGAAAATCAAATCATTTAGTGAATATTGCTTCACTCACAGTATTATAAAAAGTATTTAGTAATCGGAAACGTTTAACAAAAGTAGTGTGGACCACAAGATTTGAAAACGTATGCGACAGTTATAACAGATACAACTTCACATAAAAAGTATTTACGTTGCGCTAAGCTTATGACACCGAAGCCTTAAGTATACGGTAATCACAAGTTGGTGCCCCAGTAGATGCATTGCCAAACACCTAGAGTTTCTCAAATGAAATGCGTCCGTTTACATGGTAGTGCGTTGTTACCTACCCGGACGAGGAAGTTCAATCCTAATAGATCTATTCATAGC
The DNA here is from genome assembly GCA_026074375.1 of Tanacetum coccineum. Classification (NCBI taxonomy): domain Eukaryota; kingdom Viridiplantae; phylum Streptophyta; class Magnoliopsida; order Asterales; family Asteraceae; genus Tanacetum; species Tanacetum coccineum. The sequence goes on along the minus strand of BQNB010006668.1, from coordinate 1,810 downwards.
ATTCGTGCTTACTCGACCGGTACCTCCAGTCTAGAAATTAACAGTTCATGATAGTGGGGACTTCATAGCAATAGGGTAACTTAGGCAAACACGTAAGTAAGTAAGAGTTCAATAAAGCACTTGTGTCCAAAGTAAAAGTAACCATCGTATTCGTAAAAGCTTTAAGTACTTGTATCCATAAGTAGAAAGAGTGTGATATCAATCATGTAAACGAATTTGCAAACGAACATATAAATGAGTTTAAAATCAATAATGTAACCGAGTTTGTAAACGAGCATGTTTCTCACCCCAAAAGTTATAAAGTATATGTAAAACAAGTAAAACGTGGGGCTATGAACTCACCTTAAGCAAAGTAGTGATTCGAGAAAATAATCACAAGCATAAACGAGCAACGAGTTCCTAAACGTGACCAATCGAGACCAAAAGTGCAAAGTTGACGAGAAGAAATGAGACCCATTCTATAAGCTTCAAAACCTATCTCCTTAAACTTCATGAATTAACCCTACTAACAAATTTTCTAATCACTTCTAGCCACATTTAAAACTTTACCAAATTAAACACGAAAAATTGAAAATGTTCAAGAAAACACTAATAAATGATAATAACTTAGACAAGATATGAAGTAGATTGAGATGTTGACGTTAAAAACAAAACTGATTTTATAACTAAAGGAATGAAGCTTTTAAAGAAATTAAAGTAATAATGGATCAATACTAGTAATGTTGGCACAAAGTGGTAACAACCGAAACTTTTACATTAAATGATGTGATCAAATATTTTTATTTTTATTTTTATTTTAAAACAAAATGCATAAATTCTTAAGAGACACAAGTAAACAAAAATATGATTAAAATAAACTGAAATACTAATTAATGAAATCTAAATATAACAATGGAGATGACATATGGAACTTAAGACAAATCACCGACCCATGATGGGGTGCAACGTCGGCTTCCCTTATCTGTTCCATTTTTAACCCAACTAGACTTTAATACTACTAAAATTAATGAAATTACAATTACATGACGATGATAAAGTAATTAATAGAAAAAGATGGCAAATGATTTAGATATTTATTTATGAAATAAATATGAGGTGAATGATTGGTAATGAGAGGTTGTTATGTGACGTTTTGTAAATGAATGGAAATGAGGTGCGTCTGTCGGCTGTATCCTCTGTATCCTTCTTAGGTTATAACAAGAAACCTAAAATGAAAGGGGCTTGTAGGCTTTTATTATCACTAATATTATTATTAGAGTTGGGCCAAATGGGTTTGACTTTGTTTAGCATAATCCAAATATTGGCATATTAAGGGGCTCGGCTAGGCCTTTAATGGCTTGGGTCGGGCTTATTTTTCGTGTCTTCAGTAATCTTTAATAAATGCTTGAAATCTAATGTAATAACAAACACTTACGAAATAATCGCGAATGTAATGCACATGATATACGTAATATTTTTATGACATTTAAAACATATTTGTTAAGAGTAGACTAAATTTTTATTTTATTTTATTTTTTGAGTAAAGAGATTATACCCGGTGAAAATAAAAAAGTAAAATTAATAATAAGTTATGAGTAGACTACACTTAGTCTAGAGTTGGCGTGCGTTCAAATACATTTTTCAATGTGCGCCGGACGGTTTTATGTCAAATTAACCACGTAACTTATAAAAGTTAAAATAATGCACGCAAAGGTTAAAATTATTACTTGAAATTTATGGGGTGTGACAATATTGATGTTTTGGTTAGTAAATAAATGTACTGCAAGAAAGTAAAAAGTTAGAGAGATTTAACCAAGACACGGTTGTTTAT
>BQNB010006667.1:3598-96594 GCA_026074375.1 Tanacetum coccineum | reverse complement strand
TGAGCTTATTTTCATGTTTCATAAGAAATGCTAGTTAGATTATTTGCTTATTTTCATGTGTTTTTTTAGTTTTTCTAAAAATATTTCAAAAATAAAAATAATAAATAAAAAGGGAAGCCATGGGGGTCTAACCCATGACCTTCCCCTTTGCACATACACGTCTTAGCATAACACACACTTAACCACTGCGCCCTTGGGACGTTTTCATTAAAGTCCCAGCGCATTTATCTTTTAAGGTGTTTCTTCCATTTTGCTTATTCGAGTTTTATGGCTTATTTTCTGCTTATTCATTAAGAAAATTTTCAAGTTAGCATTTTTAATAGATTCTCCATTGTCCTAAGTACTTTTCATCATTTTTCTAGAATTTTTAGGATTAGTTCTCTATTTTTAATTAGTTTTCTAGATTAAAATTCATTTTTAATTCATAATAAATAAAATAAAAAGCAAAAAAATATAATTCTTTTTTTGAAAATTTTCTTTTGTCAATTAGGATGTATAAAAATTAAATTTGCATTCGTAGGGATTGAATTTGAATTATTTGCTTATAGGTCGCGTTTTTAATTCCCGTCTACGTTTTTATGCTTACGTGTTTAATTGTCGTTACTTGCTTACTTGTTTTAGTGAATTTATTTACTTGTCATTTACATTTAGTAGGATTTTGAAAATCAAATCAAAAATCTTTTAAACCATTCGAAACGCACGATCACGAACTTAGCCGATTTTCAATTCGCACTTCGTCGAGGAAAAACGACCCAGGAGGTTTTTGAGACTACTTTGGTTAAAATTTTGTTTCTCGAACCCAACGGAAAATTCTTACTATACTATAATTGTTTGCATCCTAATATACTTATATATTATATTATATATAGTGTGTTTGGGCGTATCAAATTTTTGGCGCCGCTGCCGGGGAGGTGTGTTCGATTATCGTGTTTCGTTCGAAGATTAGTGTTTTGAAGACCCTTCCTCGTGAAGTTATCATTTTTCGTTTGTGAATATTTTCTTCAATTTTATAAAAATACAAAAATATTTTACACTTCTATTTTCTTTTATTTTAATATTAAAAATTACCGTTTGTTAATCGTTGTTACGGTTCTCTTTTAGATTACGTGCTATAAGGAAAGTTTAAGGCGGATTTGATCATAAGAACATCACCCAAAAGGAGAAGGGTTTTTCATAAGCTTCGCGCTGACCAGCTCCTCCGCTTTCTTGTACGTATTTTTAGAGAGTTACCGTGCACTTTTGATTTATCGGTCCCAAAAATATTTTCTCTTTGTTTTAAAAATACATAAAAACCCAAAAATATTCTCCGTAACCTCAAATCCTTACCTCTTATCCGTTTAATTCTTTCTTCTTATCCTCTATATTGTTTAATTCTTTCTTATACGTCATTTTAATACACGTGATGTACGGGGTGTGGACAACCAGTGATGGCTTTTATTTGTTTATCTATGTACGTGTCCGCATGTGGTGTTAATCTTCTACTTGGAATACTTGTTAAATTGCACTTATGGTGATGGAAATCCAGTCACTTGTTGTGGGTGTGAAGGCCCATTAAAAGGAGGATTTTGTTCATTTTTTGATTCAAGAGATGGAAATTCATTCTATTATAATCCAAATACGAATTCTTTCAATGAATCTTAAAAATTTTCCGACTACCCTTCACAACCCTAGTACGAGACGAATATTTATGAGTTATGTGAAAACGATGCTCATTTTGGTTACGATTGTTTCATCTCAAGTTTTTCGTTGTTTACAACCGTACCCGTGTTTTCGCTCAGAACCTATGATAATAATTTTCCACTAACTTCACCGAATTTTTCACAACAATATCTTTGTTGTGAAAACTGCGGGGGTTCTCACAAGACTTTTCAGTGTCAACCTGAACCAAAATTTATCTAATTCTAATTCTTTCGGTTTTGACCAATTTCAACCCCCGCAGTATCCCGTCATTCATCATTCTCCTCAAGAAACGAGTGAAGAAGTGTTGCAAGCTAGAGAAGACTTAATGAAAGCCATTCAAACCTTCTTAAGGAAGTTTAGTCGTATACCTTTTGGAGAAATGCCAAAGGTTTTATTGATAGCTTGGGAGAGATTTTCCGAAATTAAGCATGCTTTTACAGACAAGCAATATCAACAAGAAGATATTCAAGAATTGATGAGTAAAACTCCTGAAGATGTGCAAAATATTAAATGAGGAACTATCTAAATTTATATATCCAAGTGGAATCGTCCGACCTTCTATAATGATATATGATGTATACTGTTGACATATAAAGCATAAATAAACACACACCGAACTTACCGATCGAGAGCCCAATAAACTCTCTAAAATATAGGGGACAAGCATCCTTACACTAGTTTGAGAACTGGGTCCAATCCCAGTGAGTTTAGGGTATTTCCGACGATATTTGTGATGTGCCGATTTGTGATAATGATCATTTTGATGCCGAATGTGGACTTATTACTCGTTACTTTAGTCGAGATAGTTTCAATCACATCTCCTAAGAATTGATTTTTCCCAGGAGTTTTGCCGGTGACTCGATTTTATTGATCCAATATTTACCGTAAGATGAAACGATGTGATGAAGATGATTTTGATGAAGAAGAAGGAGAAAATGACAATGATATTCTTTAAATAGAGGACGAGATTCTTCGTGAGAAATTATTAAATTTCAATCTTTTCATTGATAAGATCGAAGCATTGAAACTCACTCCTTCTAATCCTTTTGTGCTTGAAAATTCCTCCTCTTCTCCTATTCCCGTTGTGGATAGTGACTTTCTTGTAGAGGAGGTTGATACATTTCTTGTTCTAGAAGACTCGATACCTCCGGGTATTGAAAGCGATTTAGACTCGGAAGGGGGTATCATTTTTCTTGACAACTTACTTAACGATAAATTCCCTATTCCTGAGTAAGAGCGTTTTTCCTGTTGTACATTGACCCTATGCAACCCGTGATAAACAATTTTGATGAGCTAATGCAAATGAATGTTTTTGACCCAGGAGTGAGAATGATGTTTCTCATAATATTTTAAGATGACTATCCCATCTCATTTGCATTCGGACTTTCATCTTATAGCACCTACCCTGTGGATTCTCCTTTAGTTTTCTCCACCGGGAGTGAAGACACCATTTTTGACCCCGGCATCTCCACTTAGAGCCGGTGGCATCTCTTCGGGATGAAACTTTCATGTGCTTTAATGTTTATCCAAACATTAATGAAAGCCCATTGAGATTTTTCTTTTCATTTGCTTCCCCATGACAACTAATTCGGGATCGAGTCAAGCCATGACTCGTCAACAAAAACCAAGCGTTCTATCTTCTTTTCTATTTTCTAACAAATTAATGTGAAGGAGCTCGCCTCTTTCTTTTTCTCGTGTTTCGTGTTTTGTGGTTTGTGATGTTTGTCCAGGATTGCCCAAAAATTTTGAAGACTCTCGTGTTCGGTGTCTTGTTCTGGTCCACTCGTCTCCTAGCCTTTGCTCCTAAATCTTATCGACTAACGTTTATCTTTAGCATACTTAATAAACGGCTCTAGATTTGCGTAGAGACCTCTTTATATCAAGATATGTATTGAAATTAAGTAATTGGGGAATCTCACATGAGGACAATTATGTAGTTTTCGAATGGGGAGGAAATCTATCGATTTTTATTGTGGCCTTGCACCGTTGTTTTTACGTAATCCTCGTTTTTTACCCACCAAAATTACAAAAAGTTTAAAAAAAATGAAAAAATTTTAAAAATAAAATAAGTGTTTTGTCACAATTTTGACTTTCATGCTGGGTAGAATGAGAATAAATTTTGACCCGATCGAGCGTGTTGAGCTCTAGCTTGTTCCTTAACTTTTAGGCTAAGCGTTCGCGGAAATTCGCGAAGAACGAAAATAAATAGAGTTAAGTATGAGTGGATGCTAAACAAAGATTATTTGGAAATCTTAAAGCTCAATGTAAAGTTAACTATGTGGCTTTTCCTCCCATTAAGCCCTAACCGGATTAATAATACGTGCTGTTTTTAGAGATTAAACTAAAATCAACAATTTTTATGTAGTAAATAGCAAAAATTTTAGTCTTAGTTCAAAGTTATACTTGAATTTTTCAATAAGAAATCTTTTCTATATAAAGTAAAAAAAATAAAATTGAAATGATGAAAAATAAAAAATTAATAAAGAATTAAATATAAACTGTGGCTATAAAATGTTTGCTGCATCTTGCGCGGCTAACAAACGATGTTACAGCCTCCTAAAAAAGTCCCATAGTAAGTTTAAAAAATCCGAGACTTGATAAATTTGTTGCAGTCTTGTCCGCTTTCACGAACCGATGTTTCAGCCTTCTAAAAGGTCAAGTTTTACAAATTGCATTAATATTAAATGTTTAAAATTAAGTGTGAAATTTTTAAATTTTTTTTTTTTTATAAATAAGATCTCTTTTGTTAATTTAAATATGCTTTTTGAACTTTGACTATTTTAAGTTTTTAATAAGGCATGTGTAAACGGGAAACCTGAGAGTTTTCGAAACTAAGGTCCGTGATCCGATACATTCTCTGGTGGGTAGTCAAAAGCCTGGTCACTTAGCCGCAAGGTTGGGATGTGCCGAGACGAAAGTCGCTACATAGGATGATCTCTCCTTCAAACTCATTATTCTCGGGTGGAACGTGAAACATAGAATTTTGCAAAACGTTGATCCATGGTTGAAGTTCAAAATAGCACATTCACCTAAGATATAATAGTTGTCGGGAGTGAAAAGTTCACAAGTTGCAAATATGAGTAGTGTTAGCATCTTAACTGATATTTAACTGTGATTTCGTTTTAAGCTTGGTTTGGAGCGAGTGAAAAGTCGAGAACGATGAATTTATCCCTTTTGGGGGAATTTTCGGATTGAATGCAATCTTGTTTCTATGATCCCTAACCGTTATGAAATAACAAAAGTCAAATAGTTAAGTTGCTAAATAAGAGTTGTAAGTGAGCGTATCTCTTCAATAATGCGTAAAAAATGGGGCTTCTCCTAAACTATTTGATTCTTATAAATTCACCCCGATGAACACTTAGCTACTTTTCGAGAATTAGTCGAGGGGAACAAATTCTTAGTTTTCTAAGTGCTTACTTATAGCATTGCGTAGTGGATACGCAAAACCTTAGTATGGATTTGGAAGTTCGGTATGTGCTATTATTAACACATACCTTTTACATTGTAAACGAACAGAAAGACCAAAACATTTAAAAATGGCAAGATTATATGCTTGTTTTTGTGTTTGTGTATGTGCAGGTACGGGTAATAAAGAAATGGCAAAAATCAAAGCAAAAACGGACAAAACACGAACACGGGAACGGATAGAGTGCACAAGAGCCGGGAATTATCAAGCTATGGTCAATAAAAGTCAACATTAGTCAAACTTTGGTCTACCCACAACATGCCAAAACCCTTGAAATACCAAAAGGCCCTTTAATGTTAAATCAATTTCACAAAAAGTCCCAAAATAATTTACACCGTTAGTCCTTTGTTAGTCCTTAAAACTAATAAGGGCTAACGGTCATTACCTTTTAACCATAAACCCATTTACCCTTAACCCTTTTAACCGAGCCCAAATAAACTAAACACCGGCCCAATCCCTTAAATATAAACCCGACCAAGTCAACTACCCGTTTTTTCCACAGTCAACAAAAGACGAAAAAGAAAAAAAGGGGGCTAGAAAAACAGTTTTTCACTGTTCACCCGTCTTCCCCAAATTTACCCCGCCCCAATTAATTTCATTTAAGTGAAATTCACCCTTCTAGAAGCTCACCTCTGACACCCCTGACAATTTGGCAGTCCACGTTGGCGATCCCAACGAATTTGATTGGAGGATAGGACATGTAAGGCAAAAAACGGCTTAGATCTTACTTGGAGGCAAACGAAGTATTGAAGAGTCAAGATTAAAAGTCGGGGAGCGTATGGGAGGCCTAGAAGCTTCATATTATGGTTATAAATAGAAGCATTTTCACACACAGGAGGCATTGTTTAGGAGTAGGAGTAGAGTAGTAGTGTAGAATAACTTATAACTTATTTTTCAGCTTATTGTCATTTATTTTCTTTTTCAAGCAATGTAATCTTCTGTTTCATTTAATAAAATTCTGTTTGAGCTTTAACTTTCCTTTTTCATTCATGCTAAAGTAATTTTAAAATAAGTGACTCGCGCAAACTCACCCCTTAAAATCTATCTATATATGATATAAATACAACAAAGGATCAGAATTCGCGAGACCAAGAAAACCGGAAGCAGTATAGAGTGTTCCCGGGTCGTTATGTCCCAACGAGGCTTGAATAGAAAATCGAAAGACGATTGATGATAGATGTTTGAAAATGACAGGGATAAGATTATGAATTGGCACTAACACTGAATAAGCAAATGACCTCAAAGATAAACAAGGAAAAGAAACTAGAACAAGAATCAAAACTAGAAAAGGCAAAAAACGCTAAAACTTTATTACTAAGGCAACAAATAAGCTCAAATAAACCTTAAGAACAAAATAAATAAGCTTAACTAACTCTAAATAAGCAAATACAAAAAAGCAATTAAGCAAATTAAACGAGATAGAACACAACATACTAACAACAGTACTAACAGTAAGAACACCATCACAAACTTGAAGTTAGTACTGCTAGCTTTGAGTTAGTACTGTTAGGTTAAGGTTAGTACTGCTAGGCTAACAAAACTCAAAGAAACAATAAATAAGCAAACAAGCTAAAACAAAAGTTCCACTAACCTTAATAAGCACTTAGTAATAGGAATAAGCAACTAGAATAAACCAAAATGACAAATAAACTAGAAAACTAAAACTGATACATTATTGAAAATACTTTTGAAAAGAAAAATAAGCTTACTCCTAAAAACATAAAAGGAAAATGGTTGTAAATCTACTCTAAAACGCTAAGAAAATTTAAACTAGCTGAAATAATGAATCTGTCAGCTAAATGAACCACCAGTATTAACAGTTCTAACTAACAGTACTAACTTGGAGTTAGTACTGGTAGCTTTAAGTTAGTACTGTCCAAAAATGAACTAGCAGTACTAACTCTAAGTTAGTACTGCTAGTTGAAAATACCCCTGAAAGCTTTCAAAAACCATTTTTCTTTAAATCCTGGTTAAAAACAAATTATCAAATAACAAATTAAAACACTTTTAAACAAATTTCAATCAAGAATAAGCACTTCAATAAGCTGAAATGGCCTAGCAGTGTTAACTCAAAACTAACAGTTTTAATAAATGAGCTAATAGTACTAGCAGTATAAACTAAGCAAGATAAGCACTAAACATACTGATAAAGCATAAATAAGTAAACATAAGTAATAAATACAGCACAATAGAGCACATCTTCATAAATAAGTAAAGTAAGAAAAAGAGAGACTTACAACACCCTTGCTCAAAACAGGGCTAAATCAAGAATCTACAAGCTCTAGCTTGAATAAAACAAGCTAGTGAGAGTCTATAAGCCCATCCAGAACTGGCTTATCATCCATAAAGTAAGCTGAGGTATATTTGAGAGTGATTTTTTTGTAATTTTACTCTTAACTATTTAACTTTTTATCTTGACTTAATGAAAACAGCTTATGAGTAAGCTGTACTGATGACTTTTTGAACACAAAACAATACAGTTCAGAAACTTAGCATTTGGACTTGTAAAATTGACTTAAAACTCAAATTGCATTAAAAACTTGAAAGTGTTTACAAAGCTTAAAGTAAAAGCTTAAATGTCATAAAAATTAAGCTAGATTACAAACTAAAAAATTAACATCACTAACAAGCCTCAAAGGCTATACAAAAGGCTCTATTTATATCCTAAGTCTTGGACTTGCACTTGGTTTCTTTGTAAGAATAAAGACAAGTGTGCTTGTTGTGTGAGGTAAGTTTTAAAGCAAATCCCAGCCTTTGATTTCTTTTGTGCTTCTTTGGAGGCAATCACAGCCATCGAAAAGCTTAGAAAGGGTGAGGGATTGCCAACATGGCATTTATACAACTGGGGGGGGGGGGGTGTTATAGAGTGGGATAAAAATGATTTGGCTAGGGTGATTAAATAAGAAATAAAAAAAAAAAAAAGAGTGGTGTTTTGCAGAAGAAGAGTTAAGATCAAATATAGACCATGATTTTGTCAAGATCCAATGAACCAAATCCTAACCACTAGTTCCATTTTTTCATCAAAAATAAAAAAACTCACCTTTCCACCTCTTTTTTAAAAATAAAATATCATAACAAACGGTAAATCGTCACACGACAAAAAATACACCATCGCGACGAGTTAATTTTTATCATTACATAGACGGGTTAATATTTTTTTTTTTTTAGAAAACACGATAATCCTTTCGAGGAACTTTTTTGATTTTTTTCAGTCACGAATTGCGAAAATCAATATATGATTCGTCAAACGAATCATATATGATCGTAATACGAATCATATATGATTCGTATAACGAATCATATATGAAATTCATGAAATCAGAATATGATGTTCATGAAACCAATATATTTTTTGATTCTAACGAAACTTTTTTTTATTAAATTAGTTTCAGTCGATGAATTGCGAAAATCATATATGATTCGAGTGGCGAATCATATATGATTCGTATAAAACGAATCAAATATGATGACAATAACGAATCAGATATGATTTCATAAAAATCAATATATGATTTCATAAAATCTATATGACTTCATAAGTCATATAAAGAAAGTTCGTCGAAAGTACATAAGTAGTCGGCGCCCTTTATAGAAAGATAATTGTAATTCTCGTGAGGCGATGATATGCTTGTGTTTTGCGTAAATGATAACAGTGTGTGAGATATTTAACTTTTTAAAAATAGGTGAAAGTGAATTTTTTATTTTTGATGAAAAAGAGTGGCAAGGATTGTTTTCATTGGGTCTATGACAATATTGGTCTATATTGAACTTTGGCCAGGGAAAGAGAGGTATGGGAAAACTACATCCAAGTTGTCCTGGTTTTTATTGTTGGCGGGAAGAGGGCTTTTAAGGAAGGTAGGCCCAGCTTTGGTCTCCCTCAAAAGTTGTATATACTTAACAATCTTGCCTTCTTTGCAATTTGACGCCTTTCTTGTTATATAGCAAAACAACTGAGGTTTTGCAGTTTAGTCCCTTCAAGTTGGTATTTTTCTTCACTTGGATCAACCTTGACTTTGTTCCAATCCATTCGTGCTTGGATTTGTTGCTTTTCTTGAATATCCTATCCTGTCACAATACAAAACAAAACATAACAAATACAATGTATTTTTGGTACTTTTTTAGTCTTTATAAGTCGTTTTATAAATGAAAGTGGTATGTGTAATAAAGCACATACCAATAGAATCCTCCAATTAATGGAATTGGCCTTACCTCACGGCAAGTATATTGGAAGTAAACACTCAAGAAAACTAAGAATCCTAACCCCCCCTCGATCCTAATAACCATGAAAAAGTAGCAAAGTGTTTTGTCAAGGGGAATTAAAGTAATCAATAGCTTCGACTAGTCCAGGTTTTCACCAAAATTTTAATAAGAACACTCACTATCCCTATTATTTTTGGATTTGTCATTTCTTTTCTTAACTACCTGTTTTTACTTCGCTTTATTATATCAACATAGGATCAACAGAATGAGAATCGCCCATAGATCCATCGACCCCGATTTTCTACGGAAGCCTACGGATAAATTCATCGTCCCCGATTTTTCCACTAGAATTCCAAACCTAGCAATAACAAGATCATTTGTCAATATAAGTCTAAATGTTGAGCACTCATACTTATGACTTGTGAACTTTTAACTCCCAACATGGATATATGAATTAAATGTGTGTGCTCATATCAACTCAACCATAGATCAACTTATTTCCATAGTCGTAATCCAAGATGAATCACGACTCAAAGCAACAACTTATTAGGACCTTGTAACTTGATTTTAAAGAACGAAAATTTTAACTGTAGAACTTTTTGCAACATTTTCATCAACATAATCATAAGTTCTTAAGCTATGAATGCGTTTAGCTTAGATTGAACACCGTACCTTGGCCTCTCTCCCTAGTAGGATATCACACCAACGACCGTGTTCTAGTTTGAAAACCCACCCGTTGCTAGCGTAGCGGGAAATCACATAAACACCCTTCGTTCCTAATAGGGCAAAGGATAGGTGTCCTTAGATTGAACCCTCACTGGACTTCGCTTCTGGTGAAAGAATCCACACACACCAAAATTCCTTATGAAGAAAAGACGTCTTAGTTTAGAACCCCCATCTCGCTGCTAGCGTAGTGGGATATCACGGCAACATCGTTTACTGCTCCATATACTCAAATGTATGCTTTCATTGGCATAAATTTTCAATATTCCTGCATCTTTGCATGCCCATATTTCAAACATGCTTTCTTCTTGGCATTTTAACTTCAAATACTAAAACAAAAAAACACTGTTTTAAAGAATCAAGTTACAAATTTGAAGGCTTTTCTAAAACTAGATTGACGTAGTTGTAATTGAAATGAGGCACGTAGATTAGAGAGGATTATAAAGCTAATGTGAGAAAAAGCCACACGTTACTCATATAAGTATTTAGAAAATCTTGCTCAGCAGCATAAACAAGATATTTAAACTCCTATCACTTCTTGTTCTTCACCTCGTGAAGTTTAGCCTACAATTGGGAACTAGCAGGTGCTCAAACGCCCGAATCGATCAAAAATTGATTCTCATCTACCCACTAGGAAAGTCGAAACTGTACAAAACCCTTATTTATTTTTGAAAAATTTTAATTTTTTCATTTTTTTAGTAATTTTGCAAAAAATTGGTGGTTAAAAACGAGATACGTGACAACAATGGGCAGCAGGCAACAATCAAATCGAAGATCCCCATACTAGAACTGAAGATCGTCCCTCGATGTTTTGAATGGGCACCTACTAAATCTAAGTGCCGTTTAGTTATGTGCCAAAAATAAAACGTTAGTCAATTAGATTTGGATACTAGATTCCCAAAATGCAGCAGAGATGCAAACTCTTGAGATAAAAAAACAAAGCACGGGAGTCTTTACAATCCGGCAATCCGAACAATTAACAAACAAACACAAAACACGGTATAGAAAAGGCGAGCCTCCACACAACAAGAAAACACTTATTCAATATTACATAATACTACGAAAACATGGGGTGCCTCCCACGAAGCGCTGTTTAAGGTCCGCTATGCTTTGACCCTTTCACGTTGAATTTATTGGATTAATAGTAAAGTCTGGAGATCTTGGACTACCAATTATGGTACTCCCCACCAAAATGTAGTGCTTTAAACTATGACATGTCACATTTGATATTTGGGCGCCAGAGTTTTTGGGATAACTCGACGGTGCCCATACTGGAAAACTTGGGTACAGTGAATGTTCCCCCACTCCAGCAGGTCTTAAGCTTGCCCGGAGAAAATCTTCAATCTAGAGTTAAAGAGGATGACTCGATCACCGACGTTGAAAACGCGGTTTTTGATCTTGGAGTCATGGATTCTCTTTGTTTTCTCCTTGTAAATTAAAGAGTTTTCGTAGGCATGATCACGAAGTTCATTAAGTTCGTTGAGCTAAACTTTTCTGTGATCACCCGCGGTTCTTAGATTCAAAAGTTCTTGTAACTTAAGGGCCCAGTAACTTGTGCTTGAGCTCATTGAAGATGAAATGCTTCCCTTACACTAACATGTATGAGTGAGTACACCCTATGGGTTTTTGTAAGCTGTGCGGAAAGCCCAAAGTGCGTCAAACAAGATTTATCCGACCAAGAGCACAATTTTTCGCCCACGTCATTCAAGAATTCGTTTTCAAACCACGATTCGATACCATCAACTTGTCTACTTGTTTGGGATGAAACTCGGTGGAGAGACGATGAGATGACTCCCGTATTTAACAGGACCTTGAATTGTTCATGCAAAAATGGGTTCCGCTATCACATATATTGCAGAAGGGCACCGAATCTGGCAAAGAGAGATTTAATGAATTTGCAAACAACTCGGGCGACATTGGTTGGGAGCGCTTGCTTCAACCCAATTGATAAATAATCAACGGCCTACGAGTATGTAATTGTTCCCTCTTGAAGAACGTAAACGTCCCCATAAATTCAATGCCCCACGATGTCAAAGATTTCCGCAAACGTGGAATAAGTTTTGAGGCATCTCATCATTTGCGAAATTTGCCTTTACTTGACAAATGTCACATGGGTGACATAGTCGTGTGCATCCTTGTATAAGACTCGTGGGCCAATAAAATCCAGAATCAAAGATCTTTTAGCGTTGAATTGGCACCGTAGTGTCCCCCAGTGGGTCCACTGTGGCAAGCTTTGAGGATGTCAAAAGCTTCTTGCCCCGAAACACAACGCCGAATCACTTGATCCGCACAGATCTTGAATAGAAAGGGGTCGTCCCAAAAGTAGTGTTTGACGTCTTTGAAAAACTTTCTTTTCTGCTGAGACGACATCCCTTTGATCATAAAATTCCCCGGCGTGGAGTTTGCAAAATGGCCAACCACGGGGCCATTATCATCACCACTAAAAGTAACATCCAAGTGTCTCGATAGAAATGTTTTTGTTATTTCTTTTTTTTCGACTCACTTTGATGGTGATTTTCAATTTGGAAAGGTGGTCTGCGGCGAGATTTTCTTCTCCTTTTTATCATGGATACGACATCAAATTCTTGGAGCAGCAAAATCCATCTGAGCAATCTCGGCTTTAGGCATACTGCTTAGTCAAGCAAGTACTTGAGAGCCGAAGGTCCTATACCACTATGCATTTGGACAAACAATATATGGCCGGAATTTCTCGAAAGCATACACTACGGCAAGTAATATCTTTTTCCGTATAGTGTAAAATGTGCTTGAGCCTCGGTCATAGTTTTGCTTGCATAGTGTATCGGTTGGAAGTGCTTGGTCTTACGTTGCCCCAGGACGGCCCCAACAGCAAAATCACTTGCATCACACATGATTTCAAAGGGCAAGTCCCAATCGGGGGCAACTAGAATTGGAGCCTGGGTTAACTTCATCTTAAAGGTTTCAAATGCTTCGATGCATTCCTTTGAGAAGATAAACGAAGTTTCTTTTTCAAGGAGGTGAGTCATAGGCCAGGCGATTTTGGAAAAATCTTGAATAAATCGTCGGTAGAACCCGGCATGACCGAGAAAACTGCGAATACCCTTTACGGTAGTGGGATGAGGCAATTTTTTACAATGACATCAACTTTCGCCTTATCAACCTCAATCCCAGACTTAGAAATCTTATGGCCAAGGACTATGCCTTCCTTGACCATAAAGTGGCACTTTTCCTAATTTAGCATAAGATTGTTGTCTTCACACCTTTGGAGCATTTTGTCTAAATACGAAAGGCAAGAGGAGAAAGAATCACCAAAAACCCAGGAATCATCCATGAAGACTTCCATGGTTTTTTCAATCATATCGTGAAAGATTGCAACCATACACCTTTAGAACGTGCCCGGTACATTGTATAATCCAAAAGGCATGCGACGATAGGCAAATGTCCCGTAAGGGCAGGTGAAGGTAGTCTTCTCTTGATCAAGTGGGTCAATCGGGATCTGAAAGTAGCCGGAGAATCCGTCCAAAAAGCAATAGTACTCATTTCCGGCTAATCTTTCAAGCATCTGATCCATAAATGGCAACGGGAAATGGTCTTTACGAGTTGCATCATTGAGTTTTCGGTAGTCGATGCAAACTCGCCATCCTGTAACCAACCTAGTGGGTATTAACTCATTTTCTTCATTTTTCACCACGGTTATGCCTCTCTTTTTAGGGACACAAAGAACCGTGCTTACCCAGGGACTGTCAGAGATAGGGTAAATTAACCCGGCATCAAGAAGTTTGATAACTTCTTGCTTAATAACCTCATGGATTTTGGGGTTAACCCTTCTCTGATGTTGAACTACGGGTTTGGCATTTTCCTCTATCAAAATCTTATGGGTGCAAAACTATGGATCTATCCCCTTAATATCAGAAATCTTCCAAGCTATGACATGTTTTTGTGACTTAAGAACCTTGATCAGGGCGGTTTTATCCTCATCTTTCAAGTTTTTAGCGATTATGACATGTAATTTGTCATCACCTTCCAGAATCGCATACTCAAGATGGGATGGTAAGTCTTTGAGTTCTAGGTCGGGAGGATCTTCACATAAAGATTTAATCTTTTCAGGCACATTAATTTCACAAACTAGTGACGGTGGGAGATTTGGGTCACTATTGATCACACTTAACAATTGCTCAAGGTAAACAGTATCTCCCTTAGAATCATAGATGCCGTCAACACCTGGTGGTATTGAATCATCATGTTTAAGAAATGCATCGATCTCTTCATCATGTTCAGAAATTCATGCGATCTCTTCCATTAGAAATCACTTCCTCCGAAGGGAGTGAAAGATGGAGAGCGGAGAACGATCATAAGACCCGAAGTATGAAGTGGGATTTGCCACTATTCACGATGAAATTTCATAGTACTGTCTTGAACATATTCTTACACACAGGCAATGTCAATAACATCGACATTACGGTTAACTTATTCGCAATTAATTGTAGGAGAGAGTTTTAGTATCACCAACTTTGAAGTTACGGATTGGTCATCATGTCTAAGGGTCATTTGTTCACCGTGAACATCTATTAAGGCACGTGCCATCCTCAAGAAAGGTCATCGATCGCTATATTAAGGGAGCCCGGAGATCGGCAACGAAATTCATACGACCCCCACAAAAATCGGCAGGAAAAGAAGAACGTTCTGCAACTTTCACGAAACATCCCCTCGCGATGCCTTGGTTGGGAGTACGAAATCTTCGAGAATTCGAGCAAGTTCAGGATGCATTGCGGGTTTTGGTCAAAGCTGGGAGAACTTAGTTCTTTCCAAATGGAGAGAGTCATTTAGGGTTGATGCTTGCAACCGAGAATCGGCCAAGTGCTAAGCATTCTTCATCTCATCTCCGGAAAATCACATGGGATATAAGAAATCTACTCGGGGTCCTCCAAGTTTTCGTTCTCTCTCAAGGGAAACTTTTTTAGGATAACCCACAGCCGACAATTTCTCATATTTACCGGTGTCTTTGTCAACTCATCATCTTATCCTTGTCATTGAGAGACTTTGCTAAATCATCGGTGCACAATATGGGGCATGTGTAGGAAGACGTCCGCAAACTTATCTCTAAAGTGGAGATTCCGAAAAATCTCCATAAATTTTGAAGCTAAAGATTTTTCTTTTTCACGGAACTTTTCTTTGTTGGCCCTTGAAGGATAAGGCAAGGTTGGTTTAGTCTTTGGAATAACAACGGGGCTCTTAACCAATTTGGTCATAAGTTTGGACCTACGAGGTTGAACATGTTTTCTCGGTGTTTTTTGGGGGCACCAGTATCCTATTGTATCTCCCGGGTTCATTTTCCGTCTCTTTAGGAGGAGAAGAAGTTTGAGGTCCATTATAGGAAACACCGCTTTGGGTAGTGATTGCTTTCACATCACCTTTCGGGTTAGCAATGGTGTTGCTTGGAAGAGAACTCGAGCCCGAAGTAAAAGAAAAAGTCAGTATTAGCTATTCACGAATTTGGTGAACAGGTCCGTTATATTTGCCATTTGATTTTTCATAATTGCATAACCCCACCGACCCGCAGGACAATAGGCTTTGACTAGTTAACAAAATCGGACTTGACCATCCTGAGTTGGATGAAGGCTGGAGCGAGTGAGCTTGGTATTGGTGGGAGCGTTGAAAAGGACTTTGGGTTGATTAATTCTGAGTCTGGGTAAACTTTGCCTTGATTGAAATTATTACAATGTCTATTTTGGTTCAAATTGCTTCCTCCCCTCCCGCCATTTTGGTTGAAATTGATTCCCCCGATTTTAGTTGTTTTGATGGTTTTGGCATAGGAGGAAAACCGGAGGTCGAAAGAGGTTACAAACCATCTGAGGTCGGTACTGGCATTCGCCTTGTTTGTAGTTAACTGGCGGCGGCTTTGGACACGTAATCTTGGATATTAGTCACTATAGTCATTGGTGGCTGGACAATTGATGGTAAAGAATGACACACCCCCGCGCAAGTTACACAACTGTGCTTCTAGGGATCGCTTTATAGCGGAGCGGGAGGGGCAGGAGTCTGGTTTTACCCCATATCGAGAATCAATGGCTCTAGACCATATCCATTATTCAGCAACATCGGATGAAACTAGCTGGTGTAGAAGATCTCGTACGCACTTAGGAAACAATGGCCTGTAAGCTTCGTGATTGACGAACTTTGGACTTGCTCTCAGAATGATATTTTAGCATTCCTCGAGGCATTTTATATCCAAAAAGTTAGCGCACCCGCAGCGAGTTCAATAAATCTTGATCATTTAAATTTAGGGCATCAAAGAATTCGTAATTAGTTGATGGCAATTCTGAAAACCCCATGATGCGGGCACCCCTAAGAGATCATTGAATCGGTCCCATGGCCTCGTAAAACGTTTTCATCAAATTTTTGTTTAAATCTCGTTTATTTCATTTTGAAGATGTTGTTGTTTTAGGAGGGAGGAAGAATATGTTAATGAATTACGAAACAAGATCATCCCATGTACAGAATCGATCGAAAGGGGGGCTCTTTTTCAAGCCAAATCCACCCGGTTTGCTCCCTCGAGGGAAAAGTGGGAAAAAGCATAAGGGCTTAACCGACGTACTCGGACGTTCAGGGGAACTTCATCGAAAGAAGTGATCTTGTTTAAAATAATACTGATGTGGGCATGTGGGTCTTCTTAATATCGTGTCCGAAAGAATTGCTTGTTTTTGAAGCAGAAGATTAATAGAGCCTTTGGCTTGATCTCAAAGTTGTTCGGCAATGGTAGGTAAAAAAAAAAAATTTCGGGAACAACGATCGCATCCTCGTAACCCTCGTGGTATGCTTCGATGGGCAATTGTGACATAGTTCGAATTATCGTCTCATCTAACAATGGGAGGATTGAAAGTTTCTTGATTGTTATTTGGTTTCTCAAGATTTGGTGATTCAACAGAAGTTTGTCGGACTTGTGGTTGTCGACGTCTACGGGCTTGAGAACGAGTGCGCATGCACAAAATAGAAATATAAAAAGAAAATTTACACTAATTTTTTTTTTTTTGGTTTTTTCAATGATTTATTCACAATTGATTTTAACGGACAATGAGATAAGACAACTTAAACCAAATAATCTACTTTAGCTTTCACGGTAGCTCTTAAAAAGATAAACTCACAGGTGAGCGGAGGAGTAGGAATAACGCGAAGCTTATTCTTCTTCGGGTCGTAGTTTTTCTCGGAAGAAACAACCCTCCTTATAACCCACTTTTTAGTTTGTTTAATCTTTCGCAAGGTAACCGTACGTCTTAAAGAACTCAATTGGCAATTTTTTAAATCTTTGTTCGAGTTGGGAACCCAACAATGTTCACCGAAAGTTATAATGATAATACGTGACACAAACCGTCAGTTAGAGATATTATATTTTGGTATTTTTGAACCAATTTGTGAAATTTTATTTACTTTTTTTATGGACAATGTTTTTATATTTTTTAGTTTTTCTTTTGTTTTTATATGATAATTATACTAAAAGAAAAATAGAAAAATATTTTTTGTATTTATTAATATTTATTATCGAAGAAAATCTTCACAGCTTCAAACACAAATAGTCAACGTAACGATATTCTTTTTCACAGCCTCCCCGGCAGCGGCGCCAAAAATTGACTCGTCAATAATATATATATATAATATAAGCAAACAATCAACCAAACACCTTTGGCCAATGATTGGTCAAATGTTCACAAAAATAATAGATAGTACGATAACCAGGAAAGTATGAGTTCCCGGGTCATAGTCCCGAACGAGGCTTGAATGGAAAATCGAATGACGGATTGATGATTGATGTTTTAATATACAAGTTATGATGGGTTTCTCATTTCTTTCCCAATTAAATATAACAAAAATGATTAAATAAAACCTAAAAACGAAAGCTAAATAACTTAAACCTAAAACGGGCACGAAAAACGAGGGTCAAAAACCTAAATTTTGCAAATTAAACCCTAGAACATATTTAAAAGCTAAAATAGATTCTAAATGACAAATAACGAAGTTTTAAAAAAACTAGATTAAAAACGGAGGAACTATGCTACTACTAGCAGCAGGAACAATGCTACCAGCAGGAACCCTTTTATACTAACAGCATGAACTATAAAGTAACTCTACCAGCAGGAACTATACTTGTCTAACAGCAGGAAGAACAATGCTACTACTAGCAGCAGGAACAATGCTACTACTAGCAGCAGGAACCATACATGTCTAACAGCAGGAACTATACTTAGTACAAAATTAAATTTTTTTTTTTTTTCAAATCTTTTTACATAATCTTAAGGAACACATAAAAATAAGCATTTTTTATAACTATCACTTTTTATGAAACTGAAATTATAAGCTGGGAAAAAGCACTTTTAAAACTGACAAACTGCTAAATTAAAGTTTTTAAAAAGACAAAATGGCTTTTTCAGCCCTCTAAATAAGCTAGTAAAATAAGCTGAAAGTACAAAATAAGTTAAAACAGATAAAATATATACTACAAACTACTTATACTATGAAAATCAGACTCCAAAACAATCATTAACTAACTTAAAATTGAGATTAAAATCGGACCTTTTTTAAACTAAAACGCTGAACAAAAAAATGCACTATACAAATTTTAAAAAAAATTTGTATTGATAAAAGTAATAACCCTAACTCTAGTACCAGATATTGGGACATCTAAATATGAACCTAAATAAGGCAACTCTAATCCTAAAATAAAGCAATAACAACACCAAAACAGATTATGCTATTAGAAAGGATTTTAATAAAGCAAATTTTTAGGGCAAAAAGACTTAAAATAAGCAAAAACAAAAACACGACTTCATAAAACTTGATCGAATAAACATAAAAGTAAAGTAAAATAAGCATTAATAAGGCATAAATAAGCAATAATAGAGCTAAAAATTTAAGGACAAGCTGCATAAAATGGGCATGAAAAATGAGAATTTTGTGACTTACTAAGGTCCAAATACTTTGGTTAGGAACTATAAGCTTCCAAATCATTCAGTTTATCGACCCTATAGCAACACCAATAAGCACTAAACCAAGCCATCCAATATATGCCATGTCTCCTTGATTTCTTGACAATTCTTTTCTTATGCATATTTTTTTATTTATATTTTTGCTAGAAATAAGAAGCATTAATGACAAGCACCAAAGCTAAAGACAATGCTCCCCATTGCTTAAGATTGAGACAGCTTATAAGGCTTTTTAGAGCTTTTAAACCTTTTATAACAAGTAACAAAGATTAAAAAAAACAATATTACTAAAAATGCTTCAACTTTTCATTAAACTTAAAGATTACAAGACTTGGAAAATAACTAATAATAAGCTACAAGTGACTGAAAAAAATAAGCTGAAAGAAAAAGATTCGTCCAACTGGGGCTTACATTTGAGCCCTATTTATACTAAACTAAGCTAAGTCTTCATTCCTTGCTTGTGTGTTTCTTTTGTGAGAGGTTCAGCAGCTGTGTTTGTTGTGTGAGTGTCTTCAAAAATCAATCCCAGCCATCCAAGATAATTGTGCTTCTTTGCAATCCATCACAGCCCTTGAATCTTCTTTATCTTTGAAAAAGTTGAGGATTGCCAAGGTGTCATGGCAACATGTGACATGGGGGAGGTAGTGGAGGTGGAAGAGAGGTTTTATCCAGGGGTGATATTGGGGTTGCAGGGTAAAAGGATGGAAAGGTAAAAGATGTACAGTACTTGGGTTTTGGGAATGGCGGGAAAGGGTTATAAAAGAGCAGGGGTGAGGTTTGGTGATTTGACATATTTGGCCCCTCAACCTTTATTCTTGTATTGCACTCTTTGACTTTGACTTTGTCTGACTTTTTGGCTTCGATTTTACTTCGTCTTCTCACACTTTTCCATTTCGTGCTCAGTTTTGTTGTTTTTGGCTTTGTTTTTCGTCCTTTTCTGAATATCCGTTTCCTGCACAACACAAATGCAAAACAAACATATATTAGGGTCAGTTTTTGGTCTGGATTTTGGGACATTTAAGTCCGTTTTTTAATGAGAAAGAGTATGTGTAATTAAGCACAACCACTTATCAAATCAACAAAATCAAGAAAGGTATTGAGCATGTCAATCCCAAAAGTCGTAAAGGCAAGTTACAAGATGGGCAAAGTTTACAAGATGGCGAAAAGAGATTATACATGGTTGATGGTCTCAAGATGCTCAAAGATTACATTTTTTTATATACAAGTCAAAGATAAAGGAACAAGCTCAAGACCTAAAGTATATGATCACTACAAATTCACAAGATAATGATTGAAGTTAAAGACTATGAGCTTAAGACTAAAGTCAAAGCATAATATGTTAGGATTAAGTTTTTGTAAAGTGGAGTGACCTCCTTTAGGGGGAGATTGTTAAGAATACGAAAAGTCTCGGTCACTTCCAATAATAGTTAGTTAAAGCCCGTAGTTAGTCAAATGTAATGTTAGTAATCTAATTGGGCCAAAAGGCCTATGGAAAGCCCACAAGCTCTCCATGGCCGGCCACTAGGGTAGTATAAATACCCTCTCCATGCCTTGGAGAGGGTGTTGGTTGTTCATTTGTTTTCACACACTTAATGCATTTTTTTTCTATGTTTACTTTCTCTCTCTAAAGTGTTCATCCAACCACTCTCTCTCTAAAACAACCTATCTTTCCTTAACCTTGTATGTTATTAGATATCATTCACTCTTGATTACCTCCATAAACTCTTTACTCCTCCTTTTATCATCTTCAGACCAGATTCTGTTTTCCATGCCCGGGTTATACTTGAACAGCCTGAAGTCTGTGACCATATGCTCTAGCTTTTCTAGAACTCTAGTCAACGTTCCATCACTGAACTTGTGCACTTCAGATTCCCTCATCGTCTTCTTCTGATCATTCTTATCTCTGTAGATTACGTCCCTTGGCTTGGAAACAATGGTGTAATCTTCTTTGAAGAAAAAGTCAGATGCATCCCAATTTGGTTGAGTGAGATTGAGCTTTGTTTGATAACTCTCAATCCCAAGTTGCAAATCTTCCATACATTTTCTGATGACAATGTTCCTTATCCATAGGTTGACTGCATTGAAGAGATGAACTTTGTCAGCACCAGATAGGTGGTTGAGCTTGCCTTGAAGATGAAGCAGATACAAGTTTTCAAAATCATTCAAAAGCAAGTTTTTGAAGCCAGCTTCCGATATCTTGTACTCTTTGTAGTCAGCTCTGCGTAGGATAATCTTTCTTAGATAGGTGTAACCGTATCTTTCATAGGTCTTGATACTAACAACACTGAGAATCTGCATGTGGGATCTAACTGCACGATGATTAGAGGGGGCATTATGTCTATTGATGTAGAATTCCTTGCGCTTAAACCACCAGTGTGTAATGCCATAAGCTGCACTGATATCATATTCACATTCTCTTTTAATCCACTATGACGAAACAAATTCTTCAAGCCCAAAGTCTGGATAGTAAGCTGCTTTTAGCTTGGATATAGACAGAGCATTCTTCAAGCCCAAAGTCTGGATGGTTGAATCGTTACCTGACCAGGTTGATCTCCTAGAGGTAAAGGTTTACCCATATCAGGTACAATCCGGTTACCCTCAGGATTAACTAAATCAATCTGATCAGTAAGCAGTAGGTGACACTCTTCCATCTGAAATTAAAGGGAAATGTTGTTTGAGTGAAATGCTCTAACTATCTGGTATTTGACTTCCCAGTCTGTCTGCAATACCACTTGATGAAGGAGCCTATATCTTTAGTTTTTTGAAGAAGCTTGTTTTCTTCAGGATCTTGATACGACTTGGAAAATGCATTGGCCTAATTGTTCTCAAGTTTAGGTAAATCATTCAGAGGAATAACCCATTCTGGTTCAGGAGTTTCTGGTCTTTCTTCCTCTGGTACAGGCTTCAACCAGGCTAATCTTGTTTTGATATTTGGAAGATGAGCATCACTAGTGTCCTATGAATCTGAGATATTCACATCATCTGGTATAGGAACATCTTCGACAGGTTGTTCAGATTGAGAGGCTAACTTCTGCTTGGAGGAGCTAGAAGGAGCTTCTCTTGTGTCAGAAGTCTTCCAAGCTGAGGTCTGCTAAGCTGGTGGTTGTCTTGAGGTAGAAGTATCAGAATCATGCCTTGTCATCTTACTTTGATCTGAGTCTTTTGGAGGAGCTTTTGGAGGATCTTGATCATCATGGCGTCTCTTACGAGACTTGGCCATTGCTTTCAGAAACTCATCTCTGTTATCACGATCCATAGATGCCTCAACAGCTTCATAGAGAGCGACATGTTCAGGATGTGATATGTATGAACCACTTTTAAACATCCGTTGGTGAAGAATCTCTTTCATGTTAGCTTTGGGAAAATCTCTAAAGTGATCTTAAAGTGGAGCTTAAAGAGCTGTTTGAACAGCCTCTTTAACAACTTCATTGACTGTTTGGTTGATCTTATAAGGCAAGTCACGAAGCTCAAAGTTGAAAATCCTAGATTCGAGATTCTTAGTTGTGTTTTCCAGTGTCTTGTTCTTCTGCTCAAATTCAGTATATTTCTTTTTAAGTGCTGAGATACGAGCAGCCAAATCAGTATCTGTTGAAGTTTAAGTTAGTGGAAGTGGTGGAAGTGGAAGGGTTGTTGTTGTTGCTGTAAATATTGGTTCTTGAGCAGGAGTAGATATAGGTTTTGGTGGTGAGAGATTGATGATGGGAGTGGAAAGTGGAGGATCTGTTGAAGACACTTAATGAATTGGAAAACTGGTCATTGCTAAAATGGGTTCCGCGATCACTTATGTTTGCACGAGGGGCCACCAAATCTGGAGATGAAGATTTGAGAAATTGCAAACAACTCGGCGTCATTCGGTGGGGTGGCTTTTTGGATTCATCTCCATTTCGACAAGTAAATCGACGGTCAGAGTATTTATTTGTTCCCTCTTTGCTAGACGGGACGGCCCCTTAAAATCAATACCCCAATTGTCAAAGATTTCACAAAATTGGGATGGGAATTATGAGGCCATCTCACAGTTGTGGAATTTTTCCTTGTCGCTTGCATGAGTCGCAGTTTTTTACCAACTCGTGGGCGTCTTTGTAAATCGTGGGCCAGAAGAAACCGGCATCAAAGACCTTTTTGGCGGTGAGATTTGCACCATGATGTCCCCCCGTGGGTCTATTGTAGCAAGCTTCGAGGATGTCGAAAGCTTCCTTGCCTTGCACACACCGCCGGATCACTTGATCCGCACATATCTTAAACAAGAATGGGTCGTCCCAAATGTAGTCTTTGAAAAACTTTCTTTTCTGTTGTGAGACCATTCCTTTTGATCACAAAATTCCCCGCATGTAGTTTGCAAAATCGCAAACCCATGGGGGCATTATCATCACCACAAAAGGCAACCATCCCAAGTTGTCTAGGAGTGGAATGTTTAAGTAATTTCCTTTTTCTTGTAGCTCACTTTGATGGGGATTTTCATAGTCTAGAAAGGTGTGGCGGCGAGATTTTCTGCTCCTTTTTTTCACGGATATCGACATCAAATTCTTTAGAGCAGCAAAACCACCTGAGCAATCTTGGCTTACGCTTCCTGGTAGCAAAGCAGGTACTTGAGGGAATGATACGTATTACACTATGCTTTTGGACAAGTCAATATATGGCCGGAATTTCTGACAGCATACACTCGGCAAAGTTAATTCTTTCTTCTGTTGTGGTGTAATGTGCTTGAGCCTCGGCATGGGTTTTGCTTGCATAGTGTATCGGTTAAAGAGCTTTAGTCTTACGTTGCCCTAGGACTGCTCCACAGCAAAATCACTGGCATCACACGTGATGTCAAAGGGCAAGTCCTAATCGTAGCAACTAGTATTAGGAGCCTGGGTTACTTCATCTTAAGGGTTTCAAATTCTTTCGATGCATTCTTCAAGAAGATAAACGGAGTTGCTTTTCATGGAGGTGGGTCATAGGCTGGGTGATTTTGGAAAAATCCTGAATAAATCGTCGGTAGAATCCAGCGTGACTGAGAAAACTGCTAATACCCTTAACGGTGGTGGGATGAGGCAATTTTTTAATGACATCAACTTTTGCATTATCAACCTCAATCCGATTTAGAAATCTTATGGCCAAGGTACTATTCCTTCCATGACCATAAAGCGCTTTTTTCTCAATTTAGCACAAGATTGGTTATCTTCACACCTTTGGAGGCATTTTGTCTAATGGGAAAGGATAGAGGAGAAAGAATCACCAAAAAACCGAGAAATCATCATGGAAGGACTTTCCATGGTTTCTCAATTCATTATGTGAAAGATTGCAACCATTCGCCTTTGGAACGTGCCCGGTTGCATTGCATAACCCAAAAGGATGCGACGATAGGCAAATGTCCCGTTTGAGCAGGTGAAGGTAGTCTTCTCTTGATAATAGTGGAGTTCAATTGGGATCTGAAAGTAGCCTGAGATCTGTCCAAAAGCAAATAGTATCATTTCTGGCTTATCTTTCAACATCTGATCCATAAAATGGCTAACGGGAAATGGTCTTTACGAGTTGCATCATTGAGTTTTCGGTAATTTATGCAAACTCGCCATCCCGTAACCAACCTAGTGGGTATTAATTCATTTTCTTCATTTTTTACCACAGTTATGCCTCCCTTCTTAGGGACACAATGAACCGGGCTTACCCAGGGACTGTCAGAGATAGGGTAAATTAACCCGGCATCAAGAAGTTTGATAACTTCTTGCTTAATAACCTCAGGATTTATAGGGTTAACTCCATCTCTGATGTAGACTACGGGTTGGCATTTTCCTCCATCAAAATCTTATGGGTGCAAAATTGTGGATCTATCCCCTTAATATCATAAATCTTCCAAGCAATGGCATTTTGTGTGACTTACGAACCTTGATCAGGGCGGTTTTATCCTCATCTTTCAAGTTTTTAGCGTTTATGAGGTATTTGTCATCACCCTCCAGAAACGCATACTCAAGATGGGATGGTAAGTCTTTGAGTTCTTGGTCGGGAGGATCTTCACATGAAGATTTAATCTTATTAGGCACATTGATTTCACAAACTGGTGACGAAGGTAGATTTGGGTCACTATCGATCACACTTAACAATTCCTCAAGGTAAACAGTATCTCCCTCAGAATCATAGATGCCGTCAACACCCGGTGGTATTGAATTATCGTGTTCAAGAAATGCATCGATCTCTTCCATTAGAAAATCACTTCCTCCAAAGGGAGTGAAAGATGGAGAATCGATCATAAGGTCCGAAGTAGAAGTGGGATTGCCACTTTCAGAAATTTCAAGTACTTCTTGAACATATTCTTCACAAGCAATGTCAATAACATCGACTCGGTTAATGATTCAATGATATTGTCTAGTGTAGGCTCATTCGTATCACAAACTTTGAAGTCACGGATTGGTCATCATGTCTAAGGGTCATTTGTTCACCGTGAACATCTATTAAGGCACGTGCAGTCCTCAAGAAAGGTCTTCCTAAGATTAGGGGAACCCGAGGATCGGCAACGTTAATCAACGACCACAAAATCGTCGGGAAAGAAGAACGTTCCAACTTTCACAAAAACATCCTCGGCGATGCCGGTCGGAGTAGAAATTGTTCGGTCGGCAAGTTCAAGTATCATTCAGGTTTTGGTCAAAGCTGGGAGACTTAGTTCTTTCCAAATTGAGAGAGGCATTAGGTTGATGCTTGCACCGAGATCGGCCAAGGCTAAGCATTCATTCATCTCCGGAAAGTCACACGGTATAAGAATCTACGGGGTTCCTAGTTTATCGGGAACTTTTTTTATGATAACCGCGAGCAATTTGTTTAACGGTTTCTTTGTCAACTCAAATCATCTTTTCCATGTCATAGAGGCTTTTCTAAACATTGGTGCAAATTTGGGCATGTGTAGGAGAGCGTCCGCGAAACTTAGCTCGAAATGGAGATTCGGAAAATTTTCCATAAATTTTGAAGCTAGAAGATCATCTTTTTCACGGAGCTTTTCTTTGCTGGCCCGTGAAGGATAAGGCAATGTTGGTTTAGTTTTTGAAACAACAACGGGCTCACCAATTTGGTCATTAGTTTGGACTACCGGAGGTTGGATGTTTTTGGTGCTTGGTTGCACCGTATCCTTCGTTACCTCAGGTTCATTATAGGAAACACCGCTTCGGGTAGTGATTGCTTTCACATCACCTTTCGAGTTAGCAATAGTGTTTCTTAGAAGAGAACCCGAGCCTGAAGTAGAAGTTGTATTACTATTCACGAATTTGGTGATCAGGTCCGTTATATTTGCCATTTGATTTTGAATATTTTGCATAACCGCGTCATTAGCTTTGACGTAGTTATCAAAATTGGGCTTAGACACACCTGGTGCTGGTGGAACTGGAGCTTGAAAAGTCGGGGGTTGATTAATCTAGGGTTGGTAAACTTGTCCTTGATTGAAAATATTACCCCGATTTTGGTTAAAATTATTCCCCCGATTTTGGTTGAAATTGATCCCTCGATTTTGGTTGTTTTGATGGTTTTGCATAGGAGGAAAACCGGGAGGTCGAATTTGGTTTGCAACCACCTGAGGTCGGTAATTGGCAGTCCCTTGACTGTAGTTAACTGCGGCGGCTTGTGACACGTACTCCTGGATATTGTCACGATAAATGTTTCCATCAGTGGCTGGACAATCTTGGTAAGAATGACCACCCCCGCAAGTTACACAACTTTGCTCGACTGCTTTTACAGGAGCGGGAGCTGGAGTTAGGTTTTTCTTATCGAGAATCAATGCTCTAACCATATCTTTTAGCTCAGCAACATCGGATGAAACTGCTGGGGTAGAAGAGCTCGTACTCACTTTGGAAACAATGGCCTTGCTTCGTGATTTGAGAACGTGGACTTGCTCTTGTATGATTTTTAGGCATTCTCGAGGCATTTTTCCAGAAAGTTACCACCTTGCAGCGGAGTTCAATGAATCTTGATCATTCGAATTTTAGGGCAATTTAGTAAGTATCGAGTTGATGCAAATTCTGAATATCCCATGTTGCGGGCATCCTCTAAGAAGACCATTGAATAGGTTCCCCATGCCTCGTAAACGTTTCATCAAATTTTTTGTTGAAATTTGTGATTTAATTTCGAAGATTTGTTGTTTAGAGGGAGGGGAAGAATTTGTTAATGGATATTTTGAAATAAAAGATCATCCCATGTATGAATCGATCGAGGGGTTCTTTTTTCAAGCTAATTAGGGCGGCTCCCTCGAGGGAAATTGGGGAAAAAGCATATGCTTATACCGACGTACTCGGGAGTCGGGAACTTCATCGTAGGAAGTGATCTTGTTGAAGTATCGGATGTGAGCATGTGGGTCTTCTTTATCATGTCCAAAACTGCTTGTTTAGGAACAAGATTAAGCAGACCATGCTTGATCTCAAAGTTGTTTGCGGTAATTTCGGGAACAACGATCGCATCCTCGTAACCCTCGGTGGGTGCTTCGAGTAATTGCGCCATAGTACGATTATCGGCCATCGTAACTATGGGAGGATTGAAAGTTTCTTGACTGTTATTTGGTTTCTCAAGATTGGGTGATTCAACAGAAGTTTGTCGGACTTGTTGTTGTCGACGTTTACGGGCTTGAGAACGAGTGCGCATGCACAAAAATAGAAATATAAAAAGAAAATTTACACTAATTTTTTTGGTTTTTCAATGATTTATTCACAATGTATTTTACCGGACAATGAGGTAGGACAACTTCAACCAAATAATCTACTTACTTCACGGTAGCTCTCAAAAAGATAAACGCACAGGTGAGCGGAGGAGTAGGAATAGCGCGAAGCTTATTTCTCCTTTCGGGTCGTAGTTCCTCGGAACAACCCTCCTTATACCTTCTTTTTAGTTGTTTTAACCTTTAAGGTGAGACGTCGTCGTAAGCGGACACAAATGCAAGTTTTAAATCTTTTGGTACGAGTTGGGAACCAACAAGTTCACCGGAAGTTATTATGATAATACCTCAATTGAGAATATTATATTTTGGTATTTTTACCAATTTGTGAATTTTATTTCTTTTTTTTTATGGACAATGTTTTTATATTTTTGGTTTTTCTTTTGTTTTTATATGATAATTATACTAATAAAAGAAAATGAAAAATATTTTTGTACTTTTTATATTTTTATAAAAGAAAATATTCACAGATTCAAACACAAATTGTCAAACGTAACGATAATCGTTTTACAGCCTCCCCGGCAACGGCGCCAAAAATTGACTCGCGGATTCTTATTCCTTTTTATATATAAATAAATATAAATATATAACAAGGATCAAAATCCACAAAATCAATGAAACCGGAAGTAGTATGATATTACGGGTTCGTTATGTACACGACGCTTGAATGGAAAATCGATGACGGAATTGATAATCGAGGTTTTTTTTTTTGGTATATGACAAGGATGTGATTGGGCACTAAACCTAATAAGCAAATGCACACAAAGATAAGCAGGAAAATAAGTTAGGTAGATTAAAGGCTAGGAATGGTAAAAACTTAAAAACTTTTGATACTTTGAAACAAATAAGCTCAATAAGCTTAAGACAAACCAAAATAAGCTAGACGAACTCCTTAATAAGCTAATTCAGCAAGAAATTAAACTAAGTTAAGCAGAGAATCAGCAGTTCTAACAACAGTACTACTGTATTAACTATCATACATAACTTAGAGTTGATCGCATAGCTTTGAGTTAATACTGCTGCTTTGTGTTAGTTACTGCTAGCTTTAAAAAACACCAATGAAAAAAGAATTACGCAAATAAGCTTAAACAGATATTTAGCTTCCCCCCCCTTAACATGCACTCTTTTTTTTATTTTTTTTTTTCTTCTTTCTTTTTTATTTTTTTTCTTTTTTCTCCTTTTCTTCTCTCTCTCCTCCTCTCTCCTCACTCTTCTTTTTATTTTTTACAGGCATAAGCATAAGCAACTAGAATAAACTAAAATGGCAAATAAGCTAAAAAGCTACAAACTGATAAACTATTAAAATTTCTTTGAAAAGACGAATAAGCTTAAATAAGCTCTACTAAAGACAGTAAACAAAAATGGGCTTAATCTACTCTAAAAAGCTAAGGAAATCTTAAATAAGCAGAAATAATAAGCTGATAAGCAATACTGAACCAACAGTACTAACAGTTTTAACTATCGGTATTAACTTGGAGTTAGTACTGCTAGCTTTGTTGTTAGTACTGCTACCTTTAAAATCCAAAATAGAACCAGCAGTACTAACTATGGGTTAGTACTGCTTGTTCCAAACACCCCTTAAAGTTTTCAAAAATCATTTTTCTTTTTATTTTAAACTGATTTGGTCCTAAATCGTTAAAAACAGATTATCAAGTAACAAAATAAGACACTTTTAAGCAGGCTTCAATTAAGAATAAGCACTTAAATAAATGTAACAGCTCTATTAACTAAACATATTCCAGTCTAACTAAGAAAGTGACTCAAACTATTTTCAAAATAACCTCACTAGCAAGATAAGCACTAAACCTCATGATAAAGCTTAATAAGGCAATATTGGTAACAAATAAAGCACTTAAGCAAGTTCTTCAGTAATAAGAAAAATAAGAAAAAGATAGACTTACAACTCCCTTGCTCAAAACAGGGTTAAACAAAGAGTCTACAAGCTCTAGCTGGTATAAAACCAGCTAGTAAGAGTCCATAAGCCCATCCAAAACTGGCTTATCATCCATAAGTTGTGGTATATTTAAGTGTGGAAATTTCTGTGACTTTACTTAACTTCTTAGCATTTGAGTTAAAACAACCGACTTATATGACTATATAAGAACTTAAAACATTTTGAGTAATGCTTTTAACAAAGGAGATACAAAGATTCAAGAATTGGCTTAAAAACTCCAAATTTGCATTAAGACGAAAATTAAAGTTACAAGGCTTGGAAAAATAAAATTGCATAAAATTAAGCTGAAATTTAACTAAGAACTAGATAAAGAAAAACTAGAAAAACGATCCCCTTTCTTGGGTTACAATGGCCCTATTTATACTAAAAACTTCCTCCTTTTTTCTTCCAGCTATGCTTTCTTCTGTGTTTCTTTGTAGAGACAAAAAACAAGTGTGCTTGTTATGTGAGGTGATTCTAAAATAAATCCCAGCCTTCAATTTCTTTTGTGCTTCTTTTGAGTCAATCACAGCCATCGAAAAGCTTGGAAAGTGGTAAAGGATTGCCAACATGGCAATTATAAAGCTGGGGGGAGATAGTGGAGGAGGGGGAAATGTCTTACCCAAGGGGTTGTAGAGGTTTGCAGGGTAAAAGGGTGGGAAGACACCCATGAGTTGTATCTGGGGTTTAGTTGGGCGGGAAAAATGGTTTTGGGTAAGTTGGCAGCTTTGGCCCCTCATCTCTTATAACTTTATTGTAAACTTCGCCCTTTTATGATACAACTTTAGGGGTTTGCCAGAACAGGCCCCTAAAGTTATACTTCACCCGGTATGCAATTTCAGCCCTTGTAATACAACTTGAGGCTTGGCAATTTTAGTCCCTCAAGTTGTATTTTCTTCATTTGACTTTAGACTTTTTCGGGGTTGACTTTCCCGTTGACTTTTTTGACTTTGACCGACTTTGGCTTTGATTTGACTTTGTCTTTTCTATTCCGTGCTTGGCTTTGTTGTTTTTGGCTTTATTTTTGTCTTTTTCTTGAATATCCATTTCCTACACAATACAAATGCAAAACATACAAATACAATGTATTTTTGGTACGTTTTTAGTCATTTAAGTCTGTTTTTGATAGAAAATGGTATGTGTAATTAAGCATATACCAAACACCACAGCTCTAAGCTCTAAATCGTGAGTAGTGTAGTTCTTCTCATGAACATTGAGTTGGCGGGATGCGTACGCTATCACTTTCTCTCTATGCATCAGGACCGCGCCCAACCATTTATGCGAAGCATCATAATAAACCACGATGTCTTCACTTCCTACATAAATCTAAGGCCGTTTATGAAGTGTGCCAAAAGATAAAACATTAGTCGATTAGGATATAGGATTCCCAAAATGAAGCTGAGGATGTGAAACTTTTGTGGACAATTAACAAAACTGAGAGCACGAGAGTCTTCACAATCCGGGCAATCCTGGACAATTAACAACACAAACACGAAACATGGGTAATGGAAGAGGCGAGCCTCCACACAACAAGAAAACACTTATTCATTACTACTGATAAGCATGGGGTGCCTCCCACGAAGCGCTTGTTTAAGGTCGCTATGCTTGACCCATCCCTGAATTTATTGGTCCATGGGGAACGTCTGGAGATCCGGGACAACCAATTATGGTACGTCCCCTCCAAAGTAGTGCTTCAAACGATGACCATTCACTTTGAAATTTGGCCCAGAGTTTTGGGATAACTCGACAGTGCCATATGGAAAAACTTGGGTTACAGTGAATGGTCCACTCCAGCGGGTTTAAGCTTTTACCCGAGAAAATCTTCAATCTAGGAGGTTTAAAGAGGAGGACTCGATCACCGACGTTGAAAACGCGGTTTTTGATCTTGGAGTCATGGATTCTCTTTGTTTTCTCCTTGTAAATCAAAGAATTTTCATAAGCATGATCACGAAGTTCATTAAGTTCATTGAGCTAAACTTTTCTGTGATCACCCGCGGTTTTGATATCAAAGTTTGTATGCTTAAGGGCCTAGTAAGCTTTGTGCTCCAACTCAACCGGTATATGACATGCCTTTCCATATTCAAGCTTGTACGGAGTGCATCCGATGGGTGCTTTGTAAGCTGTGCGGAAGGCCCAAAGTGCGTCATCTAATTTATCCGACCAAGAGGCACGATTCTCGCCCACGGTCCTTTCAAGAATTCTTTTCAAACCATGATTGGATACCTCAACCTGCCCACTTGTTTGTGGGTGATACGCGGTGGAGAGACGATGAGTGACTCCGTATTTAAGCATGACCTTTGCAAATTGGTCATTGCAAAAATGGGTTCCGCGATCACTTATGATTGCACGAGGGGCACCGAATCTGGCGAAGAGAGATTTGAGAAATTTGCAAACAACTCGGGCGTCGTTGGTGGGGAGCGCTTTTGCTTCAACCCATTTCGACAAGTAATCGACGGCCACGAGTATATATTTGTTCCCTCTTGAAGACGGGAACGGCCCCATGAAGTCAATACCCCAAACGTCAAAGATTTCACAAACTTGGATGGAATTTTGAGGCATCTCATCACGTTGTGAAATTTTTCCTTGACGCTGGCACGAGTCGCAGTTTTTAACCAACTCGTGGGCATCTTTGTAAATTGTGGGCCAGAAGAAACCGGCATCAAAGACCTTTTTGGCGGTGAGATTTGCACCATGATGTCCCCCCGTGGGTCCATTATGGCAAGCTTCGAGGATGTCGAGAGCTTCCTTGTCGTGCACACACCGCCGGATCACTTGATCCGCACATATCTTAAACAAGAAGGGGTCGTCCCAAAAGTAGTGTTTGACGTCTTTGAAAAACTTTCTTTTCTGCTGAGACGACATTCCTTTGATCACAAAATTCCCCGCATGGTAGTTTGCAAAATCGGCAAACCATGGGGCATTATCATCACCACGAAAGGTAACCATCCTAAGTGTCTCGAGAGGAAATGTTTTCGTAATTTCCTTTTTCTCGAGCTTACTTTGATGGGGATTTTCAAGTCTAGAAAGGAGGTTGGCGGCGAGATTTTCTACTCCTTTTTTATCACGGATAAAACGACAATACAAATTCTTGAGAGCAACAAAAATCTCACGGTGCAATCTGGCTTAGATCCTGCTTGCAAGCAGGTACTTTGTGAGCCGAATGGTCGTATACACTATGCTTTGGACAAGGGAAAAGATTATGGCCAAAAATTTTCTCTGAAAGCATACACTACGCATGTAATTCTTTTTCCGTTGTAGATGGTATGTCGCTTGAGCCTTGGTCTTTGTTTGCTTGCATAAGTGGTATTGGTTGGAAGTGCTTGGTCTTACGTTGCCCTAGGACTGCCCCAACAGCAAAATCACTTGCATCACACATGATTTCAAAGGGCAAGTCCAATCGGAGAACTAGAATTGGAGCATGGGTTAACTTCATCTTAAGGGTTTCAAATGCTTTAATGTATTCCTTCGAGAAGATAAACGGAGTTTCTTTTTCAAGGAGGTAGGTCATAGGTTGGGCGATTTTGGAAAAATCTTGAATAAATCGTCGGTAGAATCCGACGTGACCGAGAAAACTGTGAATACCCTTCACGGTAGTGGGATGAGGCAATTTTTCAATGACATTAACTTTTGACTTATCAACTTCAATCCCAGACTTAGAAATCTTATGGCCAGAGGACTATTCCTTCCTTGACCATAAAGTGCACTTTTCCCAATTTTGCACAGAGTGGTGTCTTCACACATTTGGAGCACTTTTGTCTAAATGGAAGGAAGAGGGGAAAGAATCACCAAAAACGAGAAATATCATGAAGACTTCCATGGTTTTCTCAATATATTCGTGAAAGATTGCAAAACCATACACCTTTGGAACGTGCCGGTGCATTGATAACCAAATAGGCATGCGACGATAGGCTAATGTCCCGTAAGGGCAGGTGAAGGTAGTCTTCTCTTGATCAAGTGGGTCAATCGGGATCTGAAAGTAGCCGAAGAATCCATCCAAAAAGCAATAGTACTCATTGCAGGCTAATCTTTCAAGCATCTGATCCATAAATGGCAACGGGAAATGGTCTTTACGAGTTGCATCATTGCGTTTTTTGTAATCGATGTAAATTCGCCATCCCGTAAACAACCTAGTGGGTATTAACTCTTTTTCTTCATTTTTTACCACAGTTATGCCTCCCTTCTTAGAGACACAATGAACCGGGCTTACCCAAGGACTGTCAGAGATAGGGTAAATTAACCCGGCATTTAGAAGTTTGATAACTTCTTGCTTAATAACCTCATGGATTTTGGGGTTAACTCTTCTCTGATGTTGAACTACGGGTTTGGCATTTTCCTCCATCAAAATCTTATGGGTGCAAAATTGTGGATCTATTCCTATAATATCAAAAATCTTCCAAGATATGGCATGTTTGTGTGACTTAAGAACTTTGATCAGGGTGGTTTTATCCTCAACTTTCAAGTTTTTAGCGATTATGACGGGTAATTTGTCATCACCCTCCAAAAACGCATATTCAAGATGGGATGGTAAGTCTTTGAGTTCTAGGTCCGGAGGATCTTCGCATGAAGATTTAATCTTTTCAGGCACATTAATTTCACAAACTGGTGACGGAGGGAGATTTGGGTCACTATGATACCACTTAAACAATTATCAAGGTAAACAATATCTCATCAGATTCATAGTTGCCTCAACACTTGGTGTGTATTGAATCATCATGTTCAAGAAATTCATCGATCTCTTCCATTAGAAAATCACTTCCTCCGAAGGGAGTGAAAGATGGAGAGCGAGAATCGATCATAAGGTCCGAAGTAGAAATGGGATCTTCCATAAAGATTTAATCTTTTCAGGCACATTAATTTCACAAACTAGTGATGGAGGGATTTGGGTCACTATTGATCACACTTAACAATTGCTCAAGGTAAACAATATCTCCATCAGAATCATAGAATGCGTCAACACATGGTGTATTGAATCATCACGTTCAAGAAATTCATCGATCTCTTTCCATTAGAAAAATCAACTTCCTCCGAAGTAGTGAAAGATGGAGAGCGAGAATCGATCATTAAGGTCCGATGTATGAAATTGGGGAATTGCAACTTTCAGAAATTTCAAGTACTTCTTGAACATCTTCTTACAAAGATATGTCATTCACTTCGACTCGGTTAACGATTCAATGATATTGTAGGAGAAAGTGATTAGCAATCACCAACTTTAAAGGTCACGGATTGGTCTTCATGTCTATGGGTCATTTGTTCACCATGAAGTCGATCAAGGAAATACATGCCATCCTCATGAAAGGTCTCCTAAGATTTAGGGGAACCCCGAGGATCGGCAATGTAATCAACGACACAAATCGGCAGGAAAAGAAGAACGTTCAACTTTCACGAAATCATTCCTCGAGCGATGCCGGTGGAGTAGAATATCGTTCGGTCGGCAAGTCAGTATCATTCGGTTTTGGTCCAAAGCTGGGAGGACTTTGTTCTTTCCAAATGCGAGGAGTGGCATTTAGTTGATGCTTGCACCGAGAGCGGCCTAGGCTAAGCATTCATTCATCTTCGAATAAATCTTTCGGTATAAGAAATCTACACGGGGTCTCCAAGTTTCTCGAAATCTTTTTTAGATAACCGCCTGAGCATTTATACGTTTACCGGTGTCTTTGTCAATTCAATCATCTTATCTTTGTCATTGAGGAGCTTTCTAAACATTGGTGCAAATTTGGGCATGTGTAGGAGAGCGTCCGCGAAACTTAGCTCGAAATGGAGATTCTGAAAAATCTCCATAAATTTGAGGCTTGAAGATCTCTTTTTAATGGGCTTCGCTTTGTTGGCCCTTAAAGGATAGGTATGTGCGTTTAGTCTTTGAAGCAACAACGAGCTCACCAATTTGGTCATTAGTTTGGACCATCGAAGGTTGGATGTTTTTGGTGCTTGGTTGCACCGTATCCCTTGTCACCTTAGGTTCATTTTCCACAGGAGGAGAAGAAATTTAAGGTCCATTATAGGAAACACCGCTTTGGGTAGTGATTGCTTTCACATCACCTTTCAGGTTAGCAATGGTGTTGCTTGGAAGAGAACTCGATCTCCGATGTAGAAGCTCGGTATTTCTATTCACGTCATTTGGTGATCAGGCCGTTATATTTGCCATTTGATTTGCATATTTCTGCATAAACGTTCGTCATTAAGCTTTGACGTAGTTATCAAATCGGGGCTTAGACACACATGGTGCTGGTGGAATGGAGCTTGGTAAGGTGGTGCTTGAATAAAAAGTTCGGGGTAGATTAATCTGGGGTTGGGTAAACTTGTCCTTGATTGAAATGTATATTACCTCCGATTTTGGTTAAAATTATTCCCCGAGTTTGGTTGAAATTGATCCCCGATTTTGTTGTTTGATGGTTTTGCATAGGAGGAAAACTGGGAGGTCGAATTGGGTTTGCAACCATCTGAGGTCGGTAACTGGCATTCCCTTGGTTATAGTTAACTGCGGCGGCTTGTGACACGTATTCTTGGATATTGTCACGATAAATGTTGCCATCGGTGGCTGGATAATTTTGGTAAGAATGACCACCTCGCATGTTACACAACTTTGCTCGACTGCTTTTACAGGAGCGGGAGCTGGGAGGTTTGTTTTTTCTTATCGGAATCAATACTCTAACATCTCTTTCAGCTCAGCACATCGGATGAAACTACGGGTGGAATAGTCATTACTCACTTGGAACATGCTTGCTTCGTGATTGACGAACTTTGGACTTGCTCTCGATGATTTTTAGGCATTCTCGAGGCATTTTATCCAGAAAGTTACCACCCGCAGCGGAGTTCAATGAATCTTGATCATTCAAATTTAGGGAATTATAGAATGTATCGAGTTGATGCAATTCTGAAAACCCATGATGCGGGCATCCCCTAAGAAGATCATTGAATCGGTCCCATGCCTCATAAAACGTTTCATCAAATTTTTGTTGAAATCTCGTGATTTCATTTCGAAGATTTGTTGTTTTAGAGGGAGGGAAGGGAATTTGTAATGATTTTGAATATAAGCAGCACCATGTAGAATCGATCAGGGGGGGTCCTTTTCAAGCCAAAATCCAGGCGGCCCCATCTATGGGAAAATGGGAAAAAGCATATGCTTAACCCGACGTACTTGGGACTGTTCGGGAACTTCATCGTAGAAGTGATCTTGGTTGAAATATCGGATGTGAGCATGTGGGTCTTCTTTATCATGTCAAAAAAAATTGCTTGTTTTGAACAAGATTAAGTAGACCATGCTTGATCTCAAAGTTGTTCACGGTATTTCGGGAAACAACGATTGCATCCTCGTAACCTCGGGGGTGTTCGAGTAATTGCACCATAGTTCGATTATCGTCCTCGTAACTATGAGAGGATTGAATAGTTTCTTGATGTGTTTTTTGGTTTATCAAGTTTAGTGATTCACTGAGTTTGTGGACTTGTTGTTGTCGACGTTTACGGGATTGAGAACGAGTGCGCTGCGCACAAAATAGAAATATAAAAAGAAAATTTACACTAATTTTTTTGGTTTTTCAATGATTTATTCACAATGTATTTTACCGGACAATGAGATAAGACAACTTCAACCAAATAATCTACTTACTTCACGGTAGCTCTCAAAAAGATAAACGCACAGGTGAGCGGAGGAGTAGGAATAGCGCGAAGCTTATTTCTCCTTTCGGGTCGTAGTTCCTCGGAACAACCCTCCTTATACCCACTTTATAGTTTGTTTAACTTTTCAAGGTGAGCCGTACGTTGTAAGAGACACAAATGGCAAGTTTTTAAATCTTTTGTTCGAGTTGGGAACCAACAAGTTCACCGGAAGTTATTATGATAATACCTCAGTTGAGAATATTATATTTTGGTATTTTTACCAATTTGTGAATTTTATTTCTTTTTTTTATGGACAATGTTTTTATATTTTTGGTTTTTTTTTATATGTTTATAAAAGAAAATATTCACAGATTCAAACACAATTTGTCAAACGTAACGATAATCGTTTTCACAGCCTCCCCGGCAGCGGCGCCAAAAATTGATTGTTGAATTTTATACTAAATATATAATATATGATAAAATATAAAATATATATAAGTCTAAAAATCAACAAGATCAATAAAACCGAGAAGTAGTATAGAATGTTCCCGGGTCGTTTATCCCCAACGAGGCTGGACTGGAGAATCGATACAGTCGGAAGATTGGAGTTTGAATGAGAAAAATGATTTGAGAGTGTGGAAAGTTAAATTAAACAATAACAAACAAAAACGTTTAAGAAAAACCTAAAAATTATGAAATTAAGCTAGAAAACGAGAGCACGAATCCCGAACAAAGGGGCAAAAACCTAAAATCTTCAAAATTAACCCTACGAAGAAATTTTCACTTCTAAACTACTCTAGGGAACAAATAACGAAGAATGAAAAAGACTAGACCCGAAAGTAAAATAACTTAAAACCTAAAACGGGTACGGAAAACGAGAGTTAAAAACCTAAATTTAGCACATTAAACCATAGAACAAATTTTAAACTAAAAATAGATTCTACTTGACTAAAAACGAAGTTTAAAAAAAACTAGACTAAAAACGGAGGTCGTTTGACCCAAAAACGAGTCAAAACAAAAACCCGGGACGAACCCCGTTCTTTAAAAAATGAATTTTTGAAATATTAACCCTACAGAAGTTTTAATATTTTTCCGACATAATATATGAAAAAAGAAATTTTTTTAAAAAAAAGTTTGTATTTTTTTAATTATTATTTTATTTTTTATGATTTTTTAAAGTTTTAAAAGAAAATAAATTATAAAAAATACCAAAAGTTTACAAACAATTCGGGAAAAATTACATAAAATAGTTGAGAGCTTAATGGTCCTACGAAAAATAAAAAAACCGACACAGCTTATTAAATAAGCTGTGTAATAAGCCCAAAAGGGGCTGAAGGCTTAAAGGCCTAAAAGCCCTTAAATAATAAATCAAACCAACCTCTACCGGATGAGCTAATGTAGCACAGCGGTAGAGGTGTTGGTTTATAAAGGGTTGAGGAAGGTCTGAGGTCGAGGGTTCGAGCCTTGGCTCACCCTTGGCTCACCCTTGACTTCCCTCATTCCCTTTTTATTTTTTAATTTTTTTTACAAACTTATAAAGCACATAAAAATAAGCATTTTTCTCAACTATTACTTTTTATGAAAAGCAATAAATAAGCTGGAAACAGCTTAAACAAACAGAATTGCTATTTAACTAAGACACAAATGGTTTAAACTAAATAAGGCTCAATTAAGCTAAAACTATACTAAATAAGCTAAAAATGGCTTAGGGCCATCCTAATAAGCAAGTAGGAATGGAAATAAGCACAATTTAGACACAGAAAAGCATAAAATAAGCCAATAAGCAAACTGACCCAAAAGGGGTCAAAACAGCCTACTGAGGCTACTTTGAGCTTAAAAATAAGCACTTGAATGGAATCTTATGGTAAGAAAAACTTTTCCACTAAAAAGCCCAACCAATAAGCTCTCTAAATCAGCCTTTTAAAAGCTTTTTGAAAAACATTTGCACCATTTTAAAGTTGATTGAAAACTGCTGAAATTCATTTTTTTTACCCCATTTTATGACAGACTTAAATATGAAAAATGAGCAATTTGCAGACCAAAATAAGTACTCTAAATAAGCTCAACAGTAGAAAATAACCAAAAACCGATAAAATTTAGACCAAAGACTACTTGACTACCAATTTTTAGACCCTAGGACTTATTCTAACTTACCTAAATATTGAAATGAAAAAGGACTTTTGGCTATTGTGGAACTGTTAACAAACAGACTTGACACAATTTTGAATGACAAAGGACTTTTGACAAGGCTTTTAAAAGCTGAACTCAGGACTCAAAAACAAGATAAAAAAATGATCCTTAAAAGCTTTTGATCAAAGCGTAACCAAATAAGCAGTTTACTTAATCTTTTTTACACAGATTCAAAACTTCATCAATAAAAACTAAAAAAAAGAATTTAAGACTTGAAAATCTTTAAAAAAAACTTTAAATCTTATAAACAAGTTGGACAAATCAACCCCAAAAACCCAACCCATGGCACACACCAATTTGACCCGTTTAATATGTTATCCCAAACACCCCTTTAAATACTTAAATTTCATTTGTAAAATAAAACAGATCAAACTAAGCATTAATTTGTGAAAACAGATTAATATCTTAGAAGTATAAGATCAAATAAGCAGATTAAAACCACTAATAAGCTTTTAACAATAAGCAAAAGAATTGAGCAGTTATTAGCTATATTTGGCAGTTTGAATGAAAGCAATTCTTAAATAACTCCTAAACATTAAACCATGTTACTAACCTTTGAGAAAAACTAAATAAGCAGACAATAGCGATATATGACAAACACATGATAAGCAAAATGAGAAATTAAGCTAGAGAGTAAACAAGACAGTAAAACAAGCTTAGAATGAAAACAATGGAAATGTACCTTGATCCTGTGGCTTAAATAAGGACCTGAAGCTCAAGTGAGCTTGTCTACATGTCAGCCTTTCTAATTTAAGCTGTTAAATAAGCCCTATAAGTCCTTTCCAGGTATTGACTTATCTTAAATGCTCAAAAAACAAGAGTTGCTTTAACATATACTTTGTGGACTGAATGAACAAACCCCAATAAACTCAGCTGAACTTATTTGAGCTAAAAAGAACAATGCAGCTATTAAATAGCTTATAAGCTTATTAGGACTTTTGTGAAAATTGCATAAGTAAAACAAGGACAGATTTTTAAATAAGCTTAACTTTTATTAGAAACTTGAAATGAGTACAAGGCGTTTCATAAAATTGAAAATACAAAAAGTTGGAAAATAAGCTTAAATGTAAAATTACACTGAATTTAAAAATTACTCTACATTAAAAACTACTGGTCTAATACTCTGTCTTCTTTTCCTTTTATAAGCTGTTGGGTCTTCAACCATTTGTGTTTGTTGTGTTACTTGGCTGAGAGAGAAAACCAAATGCCATTATCACCCTTGAATCATTTTGGAGCTTGAGCTCTTTTGATCCATTCGCGCTTACAAGTAATTAACGGTTCACGATAGTGGGCAAGTAGCAACTTGGGTTAAATCGGGACTTAGACCAATCAGTAATGCGTAATTGTACTTGTGTTCATACGTTTGAAATAAGCAATGTTCTCACCCCAAAAGATGATTTAAAACAGTAGAGTAGGGGCAATGAAAACTCACCTTAATGATAATAGCAAAATACTGCAATATGCTGTATGCACGGAAAATTGATACAACACTCTATCCGACACCTAAATAATGAAATCATGTCTACTTTAACATATATGCCAAACAAATAAGTACAATGCATTATCCATCCTTAGTAAGTGCTTTGAGTTTATGAAAATCTTTATTTATAATAATTGCAAAAGTCAAGGTTCTCATGATACGTCTTTCCTTATTAGGTCAAGTTCTTCACTATATGTTCATATCCGTATGTCATGTTACTTACCCGTAAAATATTAGAGGTTGTATAGTATAAGATTATGATGGAGTCCATGGTCGGATAAATCTCTAAGTAGGTCAAACAGTCTACTTATGTCTGAATGTCCAAAAAGAGGTTTTTACGTCTATTGGGTCTACATAAAAGTATAAATTCCCAAATTATCATGTTTCAAGTAGTTTAATAGGTAAGGATTAGTATGAAATGATATAAGTCTTGATTAGGTCTCATTTTACCAAAAATAAGTTAGAGTTTTTAAGAAAATACTAGCAGAATTTATTATGACTTTATTCTAAACGGGTCAACTTTAAGTGTTCGCCACGACTTCGTTATTCGTCCTTTTTACTTGGTTCTTTTGCTGCATTCTTTTCATATTATAATCCATCTAAAACAGTAGGGTTTCCATTTTAATATCACTTCTAGGTGCCTTGTTAAATTAGCAAAAGTTGGTGCATAATTATGATCCTTTATATTTCACATAAAATCATAGATCTTCTCGGGTCGATATCTTGGTCGTTTCTTATCCGTTTTAAGTGATTCCAAAGGCCAATGAAAGCTTATTATGTCTACTTTATAATGGTCAAGGGTTATGTTCTTACTTGTTAACCATTTATGTTCGAAATCAAATTTAATATGACATGTTTTTACGTACGCATGTAGGTTTTTACGTATGCATGTAGCTTTTTACGTGTGCATGTAACTTCTTTCAAGTTATTTTTGAACTTTAAGCACTTCTAATTAGGACTAATGCATGTAATAAAAAGTATTGAACATGGAAAAATGCAACTCACAATGGTTTAGATGTTTCAAGAGGTATACGAGCTAGAAAACCCTAGAAAACCCACGTTTTCTATTTCTACTCGTTCAAACCCAAACCAAAGCTATAACTTCAAGTAAATAATGTTTTGTGATCACCAAAACAACCCAAGATAGTGTATTTGCAGGTTGTAAGAGCACGACATCAAGGGAGCAAAAGAAAACTAGTTTACACGAAATTATGGTTTAGTGCACAATTAGGGTTTTCTTCGACTAGTTCTTGTCCTAGCTCGAAATGTATGGGCTGTTTAAGGATAGTTCTTGCTTAGGTTTCTTGTGTAGGTGTTTAAGGAACATATAAGGGAGGTTTACAAGTATCAAGTGAGGTTTTTGGTTGAACAAAGTGGTGATTTGTGGCTGTTGGAGGTCTCGGCAAAGAAAGGAAGACGAGAGGTGTTGTGTGTGTGTTTTGCGAATGGTGTAGCACCACCATGGCTTCATGTGCTGCATAATGAGCTTCCATAATGCTTGAAATCTCAGCCATTATCACAAGGAATAGTGCATAGATAAAAAAGGAATGGATTGGAGCATTTCATGGGATTTTTGAATGGATAAGCAAGGTATGGGCACATTATGGTGTTATTAGGCTAGTAACTTATGTATAATCATTCATGGTAAGTGTAAATCTGTAAGTTTGAGGTAGAAAAAGTATTACTAAGGTTCTTGTAAAGGTTTAAGGAAAGGTAATACGAAAAATTAGCAAGTGTTAAGTATAATTTGGCTTTTGGCGTAATTAAGTTGTGTTAACTAAATTTCAGGGTACTTAGTGTGTAAAACTTATTTAGTCATGGGTAATTAGGGTAATTAAGGTTTACTTGAGTGTTAGATATGATGAGTTGGGTTTACGGTACGTTATACGGAAGTAAAAATGATTATTGGGTGAAATAGGGTGATTAGCGGTT
Source organism: Tanacetum coccineum (assembly GCA_026074375.1). NCBI lineage: Eukaryota > Viridiplantae > Streptophyta > Magnoliopsida > Asterales > Asteraceae > Tanacetum > Tanacetum coccineum. The sequence continues at coordinate 53,778 of BQNB010006667.1, read as the reverse complement.
TAATAAACGTACATGGGTATTTAAATGTTTAGAAAGATATCTCATGAGTTTACTACTGATGTAAACTCATTTTAGGGTTTTGTTTAGGTGTTCAAAGCTTGCTTCATTTGTGGGAGTTTTGATCATGTGCAGCCATTAAAATACCGATCCACAGGAAAGGGTGGTATATGGGAATAATTATAACAGGGTGTACTACAACTATACTACCAACAGAACTCACCCTAATGCTCAAAGGAACATGGTTCCAAGAGTAGTTTTAATGAAAACTGGACTAAAAACATTTAATAGTGCCAGGATAGTTAATACTGCTCATCTCAAATCTACGGTTTTTAGTGCTTAACAAATGTTACGTTTTTCAAAATTAGCACAATCAACTGTAAAAAGGACCTATCAATCAAAAACAGTATTAACCAATAAAAGGTTTACCCAAACAAAAGATACTGCCAAGGCAAAAGCAGTTAATACTGCTATGCCAAAAGAAGTTAATACTGCTAAGCTACATTCAACAGCTGTTAATGTTGTTAGGGTTAGTCAGGTAAATGCTGTTAAGGCCTCAGCATGTTGGGTTTGGAGGCCTACCAAACTTGATAGTTCATCAATCACTTTGAAGAAACACAACTACATTGTTGCACAAGGCAGATCCAAGTCAGTAATGGCTTGGGTCCCCAAAGGAAACTAATTTCCTTACTTTTATGTGCAGGGCAAGCTACAACAGGATGATACAGGATTTATTGATAGTGGATGCTTAAGGCACATGACTTGGAACATAGCTTATCTCTCAGATTTTAAGGAATTTGATGGAGGTTATGTTACAATTTTGGGGTAGGAGCACATGGTGGTAGAATTATTTGAAAAAGGAAACACATAAAACTGATAGGCTTGATTTTAAAAAGTATACTTTGCAATGAGTTAAAATATCTATCTTTTTAGTGTCTCACATAAGAAAAGTTTTTTGTGATGTAAAAAAATAACTATTCCTTTTTACTGCACTGAATGACTTGCATATCTCCTAATTTTAAGTTGCCCTGATGAAAGTTAAATACTTCTTAAAATTCCTATTAAGGACAACATGTACAATTTTGATAATAAAAACATTGTACCTAAGAGAGATTTAACATGTACTGTTTCAAAGGGCTACATCAGATGAATCAATCTCTGCATAGAGACTTGGTCATATAAATTTTAAGAACATAAATAAGCTTGTTAAGGATAATCTTATAAGAGGTTTGCCTATAAAACATTTTGAAAATGACCAAACCTGTGTTGCTTGTCTTAAAGGAAAGCAACACAGAGCTTCTTGTAAGTCTAAAGTTCTGAATACAATTACTAAGCCTTTGTTTATGCTTCATATGGATTTGTTTGGTCCAACCTTTGTGAGTAGTTTAAGGATACCAATGAAAAATTGTTGGTAAACTCCTAGCTAATAGGCTTAACACGGTGATTGGTAGTTGTGTTAGCTCTGAACAATCAGTTTTCATCAAGGGTAGAAATATTCTTGATGGTCCTCTTGTGTTAAATGAAATCATGGCATGGCACCGAAAACGCAAGAAAGATCTCATGGTATTTAAAGTTGATTTTGAGAAAGCTTTCGACTCTTTAAGATGGGACTTTTTAGATTTGGTTATGGTAAAGCTTGGCTTTGGTACTAAGTGGCGTAAATGGATCTTTGGTTGTCTTCGGAACACTCATACTTTTATCCTTGTAAATGGGTCTCCTACTTGTGAATTCGAAATTTACATGGGTTTGAGAAAAGGGGATCCTCTATCTCCTTTTCTTTTCATTTTGGCTATGGAAGGATTGCATGTTCTTACGTGCAAGGCTAAGTCAGTTGGTCTTTTCAAAGGCATTTCTTTTGGCCACCATAACATGCGCATTTCTCATCTTATATATGTTGATGACGTGATCTTCTTGGGTGAATGGTCAAGTGTGAATGCCTATAATCTTCTTTGCATGCTTCGCTGCTTCTACTTAATTTCTGGATTAAAAATAAATGTCAACAAATGTAATGTTCTAGGAGTTGGGGTGTCGAATGAGGAGGTTTCCAATTTGGCTAAAATTATTGGATGTGGGGCTGCTAAATTTCTTCTGAAATACCTTGGGGTTCCTGTTGGAGGTAATATGGCTAGATGCTCTAATTGGAATGCTATTATCCAAAAGTTCTCCTCAAAGCTTTCTCTTTGGAAAGCTCGTTTGTTGTCAGTTGGAGGTCGTCTTTCTCTTATTAAATCGGTGCTTGGAAGTCTCCCCACATATTACATGTCAATCTATATGATGCCTGCTACTGTTCAAAAGAAGCTGGAAGCTATGCGGAACAAATTTTTCATAGGTGGCGACTTAGATGAGAAAAAAATAACTTGGGTGAGATGGAAGAAATGTTTAGCGCGCAAAGAGTTGGGAGGCCTTGGTATAGGAAGTATATACGGGCTGAATATAAGGCTTCTCTTCAAATGGGTGTGGAGGTTTCTAAGCAGCCCTTTTGATCTTTTGGTGCGCGTCATAAAAAATATTCATGGTGAAAAGGAGGTATAATGGACGATTCTAACATTGCTAGTAATACTACATGGGGCGTCATTTTATCTTTTGTTAATCGCCTCAAATAGAAAAGTATAGATTTGTTATCTTTGTGTGTTTGAAAGATTGGCAATGATGCTTCTTGTCATTTCTGGGAGGATACTTGGGTTGGTCATCTGCCTTTAAAATATCAGTTTTCGCATATCTTTCAGCTAGACACTTTCAAGTCTTGTTCCATTGCGGATCGATTATTTATTCAAGACTGAGATTCTTTTCTTTGACGTCATCCGAGAGGCGGTGCTGAAATGTCTTAACTTCTCAATCTTCAATCCTTGATTCAAGGTACTGTTCTTTCAGATAATAATGATTCTTCGCAATAGGCTTTAGGTGCTTCTAATGGTTATACGATTGCTTCTGTCCGTTCTCTAGTTGACTCCAACCTTCTGGACTCGTCCCCTGTTGCTACTCATTGGAATCGTTCTATTCCTATCAAAGTTAATGTTTTCATATAGAGGTTATCGTTGACTAAGCTTCCTTCTAGAGTTAACTTGGATAGAAAGAGTTTAGATGTGGGTTCGATCTTATGTCCTATATGCATGGATGATGTTGAAACCGTTAATCACATCTTCTTCTCATGTAATATGGCAAAATACATATGGTCCTTGTTTGCCAAATGGTGGGAGCTTGACATCCTGGTTTGTGCTAACATTTCGCAGTGGTTTGAGTGGGTTGATGCTTTGCATATTTCGAATAAGGCCAGGATGATTATTAAAGGTGTTGGGGTACTTTGTTGTGGTACATTTGGAAGTTCAGAAACGAATTGATCTTTAATAGCCCTCCCCTAAAGAAAGCGATGCTTTGGGACTCAATTGTTTCTCAATCGTTTTTATGGATTTCATCTAGAAATCCAAATTGTAAATTTAGTTGGATTAGGTGGTTACAAAATCCTTTAGAATTTGTAGTTTCTTCGTAATTCTTGGTTTTAGCTTTTGCTAGTTTTATTAAATTTCCGCCGTTCAAAAAAAATATGAATTACCTTATACTTTTTGCTACTTACAACTATTTTATATAACAAACTTTATATGTCAAATATCTAACAAATATTTATCGATTTCTTTGATAAAAAATATACCGACGAGCATGCATCTAGATATACATAACCAACTGATTTTCTAAAATTAATACACTATGCATTTTTGGTACCCCAAAATTCACAAACATGAACTTCGTAATGACATGAGGTCTTGGGATGAAATCATCCGACAAAATGCCTTAGGCATTGGAGAAAACTTCATTTATCTTTTGGCATCATCATCTTACATGATATATTGTATCATGACAAACAAACCCTACAACTTCACCTATTTTCTTGCCAAACGAATAAAAAATTAAAAAAAATCAATCCAACTCATCAATGCCTTATGGCATGTTGCTTACCAGTCTCTACAACCACATCATATTAATGAAACCAAGACTTTGAAAATCCAAATACTTATCCTATCCTCATACCATGTCGCCTCTAGAGCACTCTGATCGGTTCTACGTAAACGTTTCAACATAATGAAGATGGGAATGATGCTAGTATTTACTTCTTTTTCTACCATGATGAATATTTGCTACATAAATATGTTGGTACATTGATACTATGCTACCTTGATTTGCATTAGATGATGATTTCAAAACTATCATCTCTAAGCTATGAATGCATGCTTATTCTCTTCTTACTTGCATAATGCATGCTTGATGCTTCTTCTTGATCACTATGCTTTTGCTTGATCACATACTTGAATTAGACTAGCTTGCCCATCTTATTTGGTAATTAGCTAGATTAGTTTATTCTTGGGAAATAAGAGTTGCTGCAAACAACTACCTCTAGGCTTTTCTTTTTGCACAGAGATGAAAAAGAGGAAATACTAGAAAAGTTTTGCAACTGTCAAAAAACGGCCCCCAAATACATAGGACACCCCCCAATATATTTGGGACCGTCCCATTATTTAAGGGACCGTCTCAAGTGGGTCACCGAATTTTCTATTGTTCCCTTATTTTTTGAACCATGACCCTCCTATCTAGCCCCAACCGGTCTTTCTCTGTTTAGACAAACACATTTTGAAACCTTAATACTTTCAATACCCTGTTTTTCCAAAAATACACCATCTCTTCCACTACATAAATTCCTCATGTTCTTCATTTTTCATCACCCTCTCTTCTCTTCTCCTACCCATCTTTATTCTTCATGTCTTCTTCAAATCCATCCTCAAACTTCTCAAGAAAACATCAAATCTCCGTAAGACAAGTTTGGAGAAGAACTACTCCTCTACCACAATCACCACCTCAATCTCAAAATGCTTCGCCACCACGTCCTCCAAGAGTTGCCAACTCTCAACCTTCTCCTCATCAATCCCAAAATCCTCTTAAGGATCAAATGATCAATGAAATCAATCAACTTCATCACCTATCACATCTCATTGAAACTAACCTCCAAAATGCAACAAATGCTTTTACCCAAGCATCACCATCTCCACGACCTCCAAGATTTGCCTACTCTCAACCTAAACAAACACACCATGAAAATCGAAGAATCACTCAACATAACATTCGATGAAACTTCTCCACCATCTAAACATCACCCTTCGTGGATGATGACTCAGATGAAGATGAAGATGAAGCAATTAAGGTTACCAAAAAGAAAAACTTAGAAAATGACATTGAGGATGAAACTTTAAAAGTTGACGAAATAGTCATTACATGGCAAAAGATTGACAACTTTTGAATGGATATCGGTACCTTTTAAACTACAAGTAATATATTTTTTTGATTTTTTATTTCTATAAAATTGTGAAATAAAAAAACGAAACATAAAATATAAAGTTTAATAAATCAAAAGTAGTAAAACATTAAAAATTAAAAGAAAACTATACAAAATGTCTTCTCCTTTTAATAAAGTGGGCAAAACAACCAAAAAAAGGTTGGTAACATTAAATATAAAGTTCGTCAAATCAAAAATAGTAAAAGAAAAAATGCACGGAACAATATACAAAAAAAATTGTTTTGTTCTGTCAATATAATGGGTAAGGGTTGTGTTATTAGTACCACCTGACCCATAAAACGTACACATGATTCGTACTTTCTACACACTTTTAATCTCCTGTTTACAGTCAAGACAATTTTTTATCAGTTTATATTTCGCATTTTTGTTACTTTAATACTTTTTATTTGTTAAATTTTATATTTTTTATTCTGAACTTTTTGTTTCACAGTTTATTATAAAAGCAAATTTAGAAAAAAAAATTAGAAAAACCAAAAAGCATGAAAAGTATTGTTGTAAAAAAAACAAGCAATGCAAGCGATTGTTTTATGGAGGGTGTGTCTGGTCAGTGGTCGTATCGAGCTGCCTTGAAATGTTTATGTTTATGTTTACACATACATTTGACCTAGCTTCATTTTTTTACTTTTTACTGTAATATCTTGTCTTGTCCCACGAAACACAGCGACAACTACAGACAAACTTCCCTTTATTCTCTTCCTGTTTCTTACTCGATTTTTTTTCCCATCAAACTTTACGTACCCCACGCATACCAACGAGGATCATATCCCTATATAAACCACACTCGTATTGCTTTTCATCATTCGAACATCATCATACCTTAATCATCTTCTCATTATCATCAATCATCATATCAAAAAATGCAATATGAAGCATCAACCGAATCATGGGCACCATCCATGGCCATGTACTACTCTCATCACTACATGATACCACACCACCATGACCCACTCGAACGCTTAGCCAAACTCGTATCCGAAAACGCAGTCGTTATATTCAGCCTAACCACTTGTTGCATGTGCCATGCAGTCAAGAGGCTCCTTTTAGGCATGGGTGTTAGCCCTACTATTTACGAGTTAGACGACGACCAAGTTGACCCAGCTCGAGCTAGAGATATCGAAAGAGCGTTACGTAGACTCGTTGGGAACTCGATGAGTGTTCCGGTGGTTTTCGTTGGAGGGAAGCTTGTTGGGTCGATGGATAAAGTAATGGCCTCACATATAAATGGGACATTGGTCCCTTTGCTTAAGAAAGCTGGTGCTCTTTGGCTGTGAGACATTATCAACAACAACAATATCTAATCTCGCGAGGAGGATGTAGACAGTAACACCACACCATATCTAATCTCCTACCCGAAATTAAAGGGACTACTTTCAGAAAGAACATCGTCAAGGGCATCAAGTCATTATTATTTGATTAGGTTGGTGGTTGGTTAATTGCATTTGTGTAAATTATTTACAATGTAATGCAAGATTATCAAGTCATTATTTGATGAGAAAATTTATTGGTTTTATTTGTCTTGTTTCACTTTGATTTTCATGTGACTTATTCACGCTAGAGATCACATAATTCTTGATCTGTCTACATTTATTTACTTTTGTCATAAACCACAAAGATCAAAAATGTAGTTAACTCTATAAGTTAAGGTACATACTTTGAAATTGATTTTAAAAGCCATGCATGATATGATGGCTGTCCCTAGCTCGGATCATCCGTGACAATGAAATCACTCACATAATAGTATTTAGCTTTTATTCCAAAAAATTATAGTATTTGATACAAACGGTTAATAACTGGTAAACTGACTTTGAATGATGTAAGTGGTGTTGGGATTTAACAACTAGTTAACCAATAACTATGAGTACGCGGCGGGTATGGATCTAGTTTGACACATATGATTAACACACAATAAACATAAAAGAGTATGAAAAAACTAACCCTTGTTGAATGCCTCGAACAAATCAAACGAGAACTAAAAGCTTTGAAACTAGTGGATAAATTTCCACCTCTATGGATGCTCATACAAACACGTCCAACGAGCGCGTCTAGATGCTAGTCTAACTTCACGTATATCCCAAACACCAAGTGTAATGCAAACCTACTAAAATCAAGTACCAAAACCCACTCTTGTATGCTGTACCGAAAATCAGGAAGGAGGTCTAGAGTTTCCACCGAATTCGGTAGAACCGAATTAGGGCAGGACAAACCGAAATTCCCTAAAAATAAACCCTAGTCGAATGTAACTGTTTTCAAGTGCAAACCAAAGTACCACAACTTCTGGAACAGACCTGGGATCGAATCACACTAAGAATTCCCCTTTAGGGGTTACCGAAATTCACCAGAAAAGTAATGGGTGAACCGAAAATCAAAGAACCCTAATGAGGGTTTATGAATTCGGCTGAGAAGAGAAAAGGGAGACCCGAAACTGTTTTGGGAGAGTATTTTAGTTGTGTGTGTCGTATCTAATGACCTGGGATGAAGGGGTATATATACAACCCAAACTCAAATCATGTTATAATAAGGAAACTACAAGTCCATCCTTATCACAACTCTATACTCTTTTCCCTTATCTAAAAAAAGAACCTAGACACATCTCTAGATCCTTCTTATGGCCGGCTATACCCTTAGGCACCCATAGGATTCGTGTCTTTTCATTTTAGGTCCTTTGGTTTACAATTAGAAATGTTACATGAAGTAAAAACGCATTCTAAGTGTTTAATTAACGTGTGTGCCCCCAATAGGGTCACACCTTTCTAGTTGTATTAGTGCTAGTCCAACTAACATAATCCAATAGCTCCCACTTGGGAGTTAGAGTAGCAGACATCCCATATTCTAACGACAGAAACATCTTGCAACACTCACATTCGCTGTTTCTGAGATCAAGTTAAAAAAACATTCTCAGTAGCATGGTTATGTATCTCTTGCTATAATCACCCCTTTGTTACAGATACTGTTAAACCATTGATATGGATCCTAACTCATTCCATATAGTTTAACCATTTAGATTCTCGTTATAGAAATTAATTCAGATATACCAAATGTAATCAAAAATCATCTTGCATTACCCTTTGGGTTCGGCCAAACAATTATCTGATTAATTCTGGAGATGTGCCAATGGTATCATTCTACACATATCAAGTGGAGGAACAAATTCTTTCTTGAATACAAGTGTTGTGGATCCTGCTTCACATCACTTCCAATAATAGCCTTTATAACCATCATTTTCAGGACAACGTTTGACTTAGAATTAAAAAGTTATATCGACACATACCAGAACTTATCTGTATTCTCAAGTCTAAGGATGACTTAACTAACCATATTTGATATCTTACTTATGAGAACAGATCAAAAAGTAAATAATCAAAGGTTAGGGTGTCCAATATGCATCTCTTGTGAATAACATATGAGTTTGGCGGGAAACATTCATATATTCAAAGAATATAACCATCACTCATATTTGTCTTATGTAACAATATTCCAATATTGTTAACCGACAATGGACATATTTAAAATGATAAATCATTCAAGGAATAAACATGAAAATATAGGATACCAGTTATTATATGAATGAAAACAAATACCAAGTATCTTTATTCATCAGGAAATAAAATTGTCTTACAATCCCCAATTATCTAAATACTAATAAAACACAGATGAGACTACTATCTGGAAGCATTCTAATATTCCTAGTATGTTCTGAATGTTTTGGAAAGGCTAATGCTTTAGTAAAAGGATCAACTAAGTTGTTATCTGTGTGAACCTTTTTTAGCTTTATGTCGCCATATTCAATGACCTCACGAAGGTAGTGAACTTTGGCACGAAAATGTCTAGCACCTTTAGTGATTCCTGATTCATTAGCTACAGTAATTGCTCCAGTATTATCATAATACATATTTATGGGTTCTTTAATTGTGGGAATAACACCCAGCCCAAAAATGAATTTTCTAACCCAAACGGCTTCCTTAGAAGCATCATAAGCAGTAATATACTCAGCTTCTGCAGATGAAGTTACGAATATGCTTTGCTTTGTACTCTTCCAGTCAACAGCACCTTCGTTTAAAACGAATACATATCTAGTTTGAGACTTGAGGTCATCAGCATCCGTCAGATATCCAACATCAGTGTAGCAAGAAACCCTGAGTTCTCATTTTATATCACCTCCGTAAATAAGAAACATATTTCCTAGTATTCCTGAGATACTTCAAAATGTTCTTAACTGTAGTCCAATAAAGATCACCTGGATTATGTTGAAATAGGCTTGTTATGTTCTAAGCGAACGCAACATCAGGGTGAGTACATCTCACATCATACATAATAGAACCCACAGCCGAGGCATATGGCAAATTTTGCATGCGCTTCAATTTACCAGGTGTTGAAGCACCTTATGATTTACTCAGTCTTAGCTTTTCTTGCATGGGGATACTTCCACATTTGGAATTCTCCATGTGAAATCTATTTAAGATTTTCTCAATATAAACACTTTAACACAAACTAATTAACCGCCTTGATTATCTCTGTAGATCTTGATTCTAAGAATATATGAAACTTTACCTAAATCTTTCATAGCAAAACACCTTCCAAGATAGGATTTTACATCTTGTAACATTGGAATGTGATTTCCCATGATCAATATGTCATTGACATACAAGATTAGGAAAGTAACATTACTCCCACTAGCTTTAAGATATACACATGGCTTATCACGATTTTGAGTGAAACAAAATTTCTTTATTTCATCATCAAATCATTTATTCTATTGCCCTGATGCTTGCTTAAGTCCATAAATAGAACGCTTCAGCTTGCATACTCGGTTTGGATATTTTAGATTGACAAAACCTTCAGGTTACTCCATATAGACCTCTTCTAAGAGATGTCCATTGAGGAAGGCAGTTTTGACATCCATTTTCCAAATCTCATAGTCATATTACGCGGCTATGGCTATAAGAATCCTAATAGCTCTAATGTCTGCAACAGGAGAGAAGGTTTCTTCATAATCAATCTCGTAGGTTTAAGTGAAGCCCTTCGCTACAAGACGAGCTTTAAAGGTGTGTACAGCTCCATCCATGTCAGTCTTCTTTTTAAAGAGCCATTTGCTGCCAACAGTTTTGCCGTTAGAAGGAAGATCAACTAAGTCCCAAACTTCGTTCTCTTTCATGGATTGCATTTCCACATTCATAGCATTCTTTCATTTATCAGACTCAGGGTCTAACAATGCATCTTTATAGTTAGTAGGTTTACCAAGATCCCCTAACTTATACTCCTCAGCATCGACGTATAAGCACATACGATCTGGGGAATGTCGTGTCCTTATGGACCTACAAATGAAAATGACATCACTTTGAGGTTCATCTATTTCTAGATCATCCTCTTCATGATGTGAGCTAGTGTTTATAGAAGGATGCGTATCTTCTTCTTAAATAATTTCAAGATCTTCTAAACTCCTACTTGCTTCTTGAGTTATAAGACTATTCTATAGGAATTCAGCATTCTGAGCAACAAGCACTTTGTTCTCGGATGGGTAGTAGAAGGAATAACCCATTGTTTCCTTTGGGTATCCTACAAAGATATACTTAATAGATCCGGTCTCTAACTTGTCAGGCTTGGTAAGAGTATCTCGCTTAACAAGTGCCTCACAACCCCAGACTTTTAAGTGAGACAGCTTAGGGGCTTACCCATGCCATACTTCGTATGATGTCTTTTCAACCTTCTTAGTTGGAACTATATTAAGAATGCGTGCAACAGTCTCAAGGGCATAATCCCAAAAAGACTGTGGAAGAGTTGTTTAACTCATCATGTAGTGAACCATATCTAGTAGGGTTTTATTTCTCCTCTCTGACACACCATTATGTTATGGCGTGTAAGGAGGAGTCGATGGGTGATTATCCCATGCTCTTTTAGATGATCCAAAAATTCTTGAATCATATACTCGCCCCTACGATCAGAACGTAGCGATTTTATGGTCTTCCCGAGTTGATCTTCTACTTCCTTTTGAAACACTTTGAAAGTTTCAAACACTTCATGTTTATGTTTTAACAAGTAAACATAACCATAACGACTAAATTCGTCAGTAAAAGTGACAAAGTAGCTAGCTCCTTGTCTTGACACGGTTCTAAATGGGCCACATACATCGGTGTGTATTAGTCCAAATAGATCTTTGGCCCTTTCCACTTGATGTGTGTAAGGTTTTTGTGCTATCTTTCCTGACATACAAGGGACGCATCTTTCAAAAGCCCTAAGGTCAGTTGAATTAAGAAGTCCACCATGTTGTAACTTCTCAATGCATTTCTTGCTAATGTGTCCAAATAATAGTGCCACAAGAGAGTAGAGTCCAAGTTTAGCTTTGCTCTTTTGTTGTTTACAACATACATAGAACTATCATTTGTATTAGAATTAGAAAAATCAATTTCAAAAATACCATCCCTTGGGATAACACTAAAATAAACTATATTATTCCTAGAAACTGAAATTGTATTATCCATGAAACGGTCAACATAACCATCATCGTACAAAAGTGAAACTAATATGATTCCTCTAGTAATAAATGGAGCATAATGATAATTGTTCAAAACAATAACTAATCCGTTGGGGAGACATAAATGATAAGATCTAATCGCTTCAATGGCTGCACGCAGACCATTGCCCACGTACAAGCTTAAAACTCCTAGCTTCAGTTTCCTACTCCCCCTGAGACCCTGAGTTGTATTACAGATGTGAGTGCCACAACCAGTGTCATAAACCCAAGATTTATTAGGAAAAGCATAGAGTTCTATAGTGAAGATACCTAAACCGCTAGCTCCTTGAGATAGCTTCTTTGTCTTTAGCAACTCGGCTAAATACTAAGAACAGTTCCTTTTCCAATGACCTGTATCACCGCACTGATGATAGTTTGAGTCCTTAGTAGGAATTTCCCTCTTTGGTGGAGGGGAAATCTTGGGTTTGGGAGCATAAGCAAGCTTATTTTTCCCCTTCCCTTGATTTTGGCCCCTAGCAGCCAATTACGGTTTCTTTTGCTTGTTGTTCTTTTTCTGGACATTTCCAGCTCGAATTGCATGAAGTGTATGATCTTTCTTGGCCAGAGTTTGCTCGTGTAGCTTCAGCATAGCATGCAAATCATTAACTCTCTTCCCCATGCTATGCATATTATAATTTTGCACAAAACCGTCAAATTCCTTGCGCAGAGAGATCAAAATGAGACTCACTCCAAGGTTAAGTGTCATGAGCATGAGTCCAGCAATTTCTTTTGATATTTTCACCCATGCAGCATGAGCTGCAAGAGCTTTTGGAGCAACTTGCTGTCCAGGTTGAGCTGGGACAGGAGCAGGAGGAATTGGCTGCTCTTGGTAATCCAACTTATCCTCAACTGATAGTACAATCCTAAGTTGTTGGTACCAGTCAATGAAGTTGGGCTCAGTTAATTTTTGTTTCTCGAAGAAACCCCTGAAAACCGAATTATTAACAACCGAGGTAGTCATCTACAATCAGAAAAAGTCAAATAATTAGTATTGTCGATAATTAAATTCTTAAAAGAATTAACTACCCAATTAATTACTAATAAGACTAAGATCCAACTTGACCTCCCACTTATTACCAGAGGTCTGACCAACGTGTAAACAAGTAGGGCAAGAGATAAGCGACGAACATTAATTGCATAGAATGCAACTCTTAGTTTTATGAGACTTATGACATTAGTGAACCTTATAGTAATGTCAAATGCATATTTTGTCTCATCTTATGCCTCGAGTCTGAGGTTTGACCAGGTAACTCGATTTACGTCGACCAAAAACGAACGTGCGAAAATTGACATAGATCTTACCTATAAAAAAATTCGTCATGGGTGGGAGAGGCCCTGAGGTCTAACCTGAGAGGTCAAACCAAATGCAAGTGTTCTTAATTTTGGTTGGCATAGACTTAAAACTTCACATAGGGGTATACACATAAATGTGACAAAGTCGTGTACAAGAAGCATGCAAAACATCTTGTAGCACAAGTTAAGAAAACATTTTGTTAACCATTTTGGTACAGACATCATTTTGTCAAATGTTCTTGGTAGCTCCATTTTGGATGCGCAAAGAAGCGGAGAAACAGGTCAGCATGAAACATATTAAAAACATGACTTCTTTTGGGGAGCCTGAGCAACCCGCCTTAAACTTCTCTTATAGTTTGTCCATAATGGGTGAGCCGTACTTCTAATTGCCTAATGATGTATTAATGTTAAGAAAAACCCTTTGTTAACATTAGTTTTATATTTGCTAATATCGCGAGAAGAATTACAAATTGATCAAACCCTATATTGTACTTCTGCATGCGTCCGAAGACACAAGTTATTCCAATAATTCCCTCATATGCCGAAGCATGTAGTGGGGCGGGAGAAGATTAAAGATCAATTTAACCCTAGAAGTTCACTAAAGCCATGGACAATTAAGCCATGGTGCAGTAGTAATACATCATATGATAAAAGCATATAAAAAACTAAAATTACACATGAAATCAAATTTCATAGATTAATGTCCGTATTAAATTTGTACAAAAACCCTAGTTTCACAAATATTACATAATTGGTCACAAGGAGTATGCTTACATGTATAATATCAGACATGTTCAAACCAAATTTTTGTATAAGTATTAGTCCGTTTTTAGAGTTTCATAAAGTCCATTTGCAAATATTGGGCAATCACATGGCATATCACATATAAGCAATTAAAACAGACAGAAAGATGGAGTAGAAGTGAAGACAAACTCTTATATCGAAAGCAGTAAATCATATAATGCCTCAAGTTCTCAAAAGAGTCTTCCCCAAATGGAGAACCAAAAGACTCTCACTAGGTTTTCTGCTAAAGTACCTAGATCCCCACATCCATCATATAGCATGATTGCGTGAGTCTTAAGGCCGAGATAAAGAATAAAATAACATGGCAGCTTAATTAACTATTAATTTATAATCTATTCTTATTATTAACAAGTAACATTAGTTTAGTTCTAGGTCTTTATTTATTCTTTATGGCAAGAATTGCATATTGTTGCCATAATTTTCCAATAAAACAATAAATAAACGTTTTCTCATGCAGCCCTAGCATGTTTAATTCGTGTTTAACCCATAAACACTAAACGAGGATGACTCGCGATGCCACTGTTGGGATTTAACAACTAGTTAACCAATAATTACCAGTACGCATCGGATATGGATCTAGTTTGGCATATATGATTAACACACAATAACCATAAAAGAGTATGAGAAAACTAACCCTTGTTGAATTCCTTGAACAAATCAAACAAGAACTAAAAGCTTTGAAACTAATGGATAAATTTCCACGTCTATGGATGCTCATACAAACACGTCCAACGAGCGCGTCTAGATGCTAGTCTAACTTCCGTATATCCCAAACACCAAGTGTAATGCAAACCTACTGAAATCAAGTACCAAAACCCACTCTTGTATGTTGTATCGAAAATCAGGAATGAGGTCTAGGGTTTCCACCGAATTCGGTAGAACCGAATTAGGGCAGGACGAACCAAAATTCACCAAAAATAAACTCTAGTCGAATCTAACTGTTGTCACGCCTTGACAACCTGCAAACCAAAGTACCACAACTTCTGGACAGACATGGGATCGAACCACACTAAGAATTCCCCTTTAGGGGTTACCGAAATTCACCAGAAAAGTAATGGGTGAACCGCAAATCAAAGAACTCTAATGAGGGTTTATGAATTCGGCTGAGAAGAGAAAAGGGAGACCTGAAACTGTTTTAGGAGAGTATTTTAGTTGTGTGTGTCGTATCTAATGACCCGGGATGAAGGGGTATATATACAACCCAAACCCAAATCTTGATAGAATTAGGAAACTACAAGTCCATCCTTATCACAACTATATACTCTTTTCCCTTATCCCAAAAACGAACCTAGACACCTCTCTAGATCCTTCTTATGGCTGGCTATAGCCTTAGGCACCCATAGGATTCGTGTCTTTTCATTTTAGGTCCTTTGGTTTACAATTAGAAACGTTACGTGAAATAAAAACGCACTCTAAGGGTGTGTTTGAGGAGAGGCTTATAGGGGCTTATTCGGGCTTGTGCTTTTAAAAGAAGGCGGCTTATAAAATAAGCCTCGTTTGTCATGCAGGCTTATGAAGTCATAAGCCTTTATAAGCCCCAACCCCATAAAAGGGGCTAAAAACTTTATTCTAGGCTTACGAACCATAAATTACTTATATACCCTCAAAAAATCTAAGATATACAAATTTTTTATTTAATTATGTCCTTTTTAATAATTTTGCAACAATAAGCCCTAGCCCCAGCTCATTTGCCAAACAAGTTTAAAAAAATACAAACTTCAATTTCAACTTATAATATAAGTCCAAGCCCCAGCCCCAGCCCCAACACAAGCCCCCGCCCCAGCCCATTTCGCCAAACATACCCTAACACTGTGTTCTCAAGTTGAGTAAATGAGAGTAACATAAAAGAAAGTGATGAGATATAAAAAAACTCATGTTCTCAAGTTTTTTTAAGGGAGGAAAGTGAAAGTAATGGAGTGAAAGATAAAGGATTTTGTTAACAAAACTTCCACCCCACTTTTGGGGTGAAACATAACATTACTTCTTTTACTTCCTCTTTCTTTACATTGATTTCACTTCCCTTTTATTTTTTTTCTTGAGAACACAGCGTAAGTGTGTAACGTGTGTGTCCCCAATAGACTAACACATTTATAGTCGTATTAGGGCTAGTCCAACTAACATAATCTAATAAGTAGCATATATGACACATATTATCGATATGAGGTGTCAAGCCTCAAACCGTTGACTTTGTGCCTTCAGGCCTAAATTTGTCCTCATCCATTCTCAACTGAGTTACGCGTCATTGGTCAAAAATAAAAAATATAACTTATAACCACTCGCTTATGGAGTACAATAAATTTTTTTCATTTGGTTCTTTTAAATTACTTCCTAATCACTAGTTTTTCACATCTCACTGCTATAAAATGGAGTTATAATAATTTTAATTGCCATGATCGACCCAACTAAGCTTTAAACTACTGAACCCTAATTCACATCTAACCGGTTATTACCGGTTTTAACTTGTTTTGACTAGGTCTGACCAGGTTTGATCGGTTTCTGACCCGTTCTGGCCGGGTTCGACCGGGTCTAACCGGTTCTGACAGGGTCTGATTAGGTTTGCAGTCGTTATCCAAGGAAGAAGAAAAGAAATGTGATATTTTTGCAGCCATCCATGTACTACTCTCACCTGACCCAATCGGACGCTTAGCCAAGCTCGTAGCCAAGTTGATCTAGCTCCTTTTTGGCATGGGTGTTAGCCCTACTATTTACGAGCTAGACGACCAAGTTGATCTAGCTCGAGCTAGAGTTCTCGAAAGAGCGTTACGTAGACTCGTTGGGAACTTGATGAGTGTTCTTGTGGTTTTCGTTGGAGGGAAGCTTGTTGGCCTCGCATGTAAATAGGACATTGGTTCCCTTGCTTAAGAAAGCTGGTGCTCTTTGGCTTTAAGACATTATATTATTGTTTGATTAGTTGGTTACTTATAATGCATTTACAATGTAATGCAAGATTTTCAAGTCATTATTTCATCACAAGATTATGGGTTTTGTCTTTTTTTAGTGTATCAACTTTTTTACACTTTTGTCGTTTAACATTGGTCTTTAGAATATCTGTTAGTGAAACAAATCTACAAATTGTCAACCACCCATTGGTCTGGGCTATATATTTTTAACGAGGTTTGCAACTTGCGTTTCGTCGCCGAATACGGGGATTAACTTTGAGACGGACCGATAACCCCAAAGACAATTTCCTTAACATGTTTATAAAACTTTTTACGAAAATTGTCATCGGGTTATCTTTCCGTCGCAAAGTTAGTGTTTAAGGACTAACTTTGCAACGCACCGCTAACCCCGAGGACTATTTCCGTAGAGTTTGATTTTATTATTTTACTAAGTTAGAAAATGTGTATTTTGGGAATCGTGTTATCATTTTAACCCTAATGTTATTTATAAATGAGTTAATTACATAGATCGTCCTTGTGGTTGTCTCAAAATTGCAGGTTTCGTCCTAATAGTTCAAAAATTACACTGATCGTCCCTATGGTTGTCCATTTTGAGTTGACTAGTCCTTTGACCGCAACTCCATCCATTTTTTCATTATCTTTTTTTTCGTTAGGGGTATTTTCATCACTTCATAGCAAATAGTTTATCTCAGGGACCAAACATGCAACATCAATAATAGAGTATTAAACTTCCACCACCACCACACTACCACCGTCACCCACCACCGCGATCCACCAATGCCTCCCACCACCACTACCGCCATCCACCAATGAGTGCTCAAAATATTATCAACAAAAACTTGAAAATATTACAGGACTAATCATGTTAAGACTTTGTTATCGATTGCAATATCTGAACAAGTAACCAAAGTATATCCATCCTATGAACATTTCTGTTATTTTATCCCTACATATAGAATCCTTGGCTTAAAATAAACACAAGACGTAAACATTGATGGCAATTCTACTCATTGAGCACTAAGTAACGTATGTATTCAGGTTATATTTCATCTCAAATAAGGCAAACCACTAAGTAAAATTAGAATAGGTAAGTCAATCTGGTTGATGAGCTGCCTACAATTGTTTTACTCCATCTAACCTCCTAAAGCATTAGTCATTAAAGAATGGATTCGTGTCTAGCAACAATAAGATTACTTTTATTTTTAACCAAAAGTATTTTTAAGTCAACTAAACCTGACCCATTTGACTGATACCCAACCCGCACTACCCAGTCATTTTGTACCTGAAACAATACCTCTACAACAAAACACATCCACGTTTTATCCCCGTAAGGTTCTGTAACGCCTTTCAGGATGGTGAGACCTGTTAGGAATTAAGGGCCTCTACAAAGTTAATACTGCTGAATCAACTTAGTACTGCTCAGATTATAACTACCAGTATTAACTGGTTAGTACTGCCAGAAGAAAGTTAGTACTGCCAGTACTAAACTTAATACTATTGGAGGACTTTGTACTGCTGAATAAAGATTACAACTGCCAGAAGAAGATAAAGATGTGTGAAGTGATATGTATGGACCCATTCAATGTATATCCTATATATATAGAAGATACGTTGATATCTTATAGAAGTTTAGAAGATTTGTAGTTATCTTGTAAAGGACTCCTTAGTATATAAAAGGAGATCCTAGGTAATGGTTTAGAAAAACATAACAATCAGTCTTTCCTTTTATTTATAGCTTCAAGGTTGTAAACCCTAATACTAGACAGAGTACTCGTATTATTCATCATAACAATATTGAAGCTTTTTGGTTATATTCATTGTTCATTCATTCTACTGCATTATAGTTTACTATTACATAGATATTCTTCTAAGTATTAAAGAGTAGATTCCGCACTCTTTAGTATCAACAAAGTTTCTAGCATAGTTGTCTTGAATCTATTCAATACAACTAATCATTTTTACAAGGTTTGCAAGATCTAGTTGGGATCAACAAGTGGTATCAGAGCATTGTGTTCTGAAACTTTGATCTAGAAGAAACAATCAAGAAGAACTCTTTTTACAAAAGAGATGGATCTAGAAACTATACACACCAATGCTGCTGCAAAACTACCACTTCTCAAGCAAGGTGAATATGAGATGTGGAGACTCAGAATAGAGCAATACTTTTAAATTCAATACTATGCTCTATGGGATGTTATAGAGAATGGCAACTCTTTCAAACCAACAGCACGAACAACAACAAATGCTGATGGTACTTCTACTTCAATGATACCAGGTGCTGTTACTACTGAAGAGAAGACCCAAAAGAAGAATGATGTAAAAGCCAGAAGTATGTTGCTGATGGCACTTCCAAATGAGCATCTACTAACATTTAATCAATACAAGGATGCCAAGGCTTTGTTTGATGCCATACAAACAAGATTTGGTGGCAATGATGCCACAAAGAAGACTCAAAAGACACTTCTGAAACAAAGGTATGAGAACTTCAACGCTCCAAGCACAGAGTCACTTGATTCTATCTTTAACAGGATTCAGAAAATTATAAGCCAGTTGGCCATCTTGGGTGAAAACATTTCTCAAGAAGATCTCAATTTAATGTTCTCAAGAAGTCTGCCTTTTGAATGGAACACTCATGTTGTGGTCTGGAGGAATAAACCAGATCTTGACACAATGAGCTTTGATGATCTCTACACCAATTTCAAGATTGTTGAACAAGAGGTCAAAAGAACTACAACATCAAGCATAAGCTCAAGCTCTTAGAATATGGCCTTTGTTTCATCTCTTAGCAGTATCAATGAAGTTAATACTGCTAATGTTCAAGTTAGTACTGCTAACTCTTCAGTTAGTACTCATAATACTCTTAATAGTACTGCTAACTTGATGCCACTGTCTATGCTTTTCTGGCCAATCAACCAAATGGGTCTCAACTTGTACATGAAGACCTAGAACAAATCCATGAAGATGACCTCGAAGAAATAGATTTGAAGTGGCAATTGACATTACTAAGTATGAGAGCAAGGAGGTATTACCAGAGAATTGGAAAGAAGATCACTATCAATGGAAGTGATATTGCAGGATATGACAAGTCCAAGGTAGAATGTTTCAACTGTCATAAGATGGGACATTTTGCAAGGGAATGTAAAAGTCTTAGGAATCAAGAAAGCAGGCCTAGGAATCATGATAATGGGAACAGGAATCAAGATAGCTCAAGAAGGACTGTGAATGTGGAAGAAACTTCTTCCAAAGCAATAGTGGCTATTGATGGAGCTGGTTTTGATTAGATCTTTATGGCAGAAGAGGAAGTGACTACAAACATGACACTTATGGCTTTCTCAGACTCTGAGGTATACAATGACAAAACTTGCTCTAACACCTGTCTTAAAAGCTTTGAAACTCTTAAAACTCAACTTGATAATTTAAGAGTAGAATTTAATAAATCTGAGTTTAATCTAGCTACTTATAAAAGAGGGTTAGCATCTGTAGAAGAACACCTTGTCTTTTACAAGAAAAATAAAGTTATGTTTAGTGATCAAATTGTTGTTCTAAAAAGAGATGCCTCATTTCAAGACTCAGAAATCATTGCTTCAATAGGCTTGAATTTATAGCTTCTTCTTGCTTGAGCTGAGCACGTAAGCCAAGCCTTCACTTACTTATTCGTAGACTTTTCTGGAATCTCCATCTCCTCGTCACACTTGTCAATCCGCCTTTCAAGAATATCTTGAATAATAGATCCCTAGAGAAGCTTTAGAAAGAAAAAGAGTGTAATCAGATTAAAATTGACAAGTTTGAAAATGCTTCTAAATGCTTAGACAAATTAATAGGGAGCCAAATATCTGATAACGGTAGAAAAGGTGTGGGGTATAATGTTGTTACACCTCCACCTACAGGCTTATTTTCACCCTCCCAATTATTGATTTGTCCAACTCTGGTCTTGAGGAGTTCCAACATCATGAGTTTAAAAGCTATGGACCTAAGGCCAGTAAGAGTGTCTGTGTAGATACCTCTAATGAGGTTAAGAAAACTTATGATACCCCGTTGGTTGAAGAGTTGGTATCAGAGAAAGAGAAGCAAACTGTCTTTCCTACTAAAATAGAATTTGTTAAACAACAAGACAAAACAGCTAGGAAACCAGTTAAGTATGCAGAGATGTATAGATCACAAAAACCTAGGGGAAATCAAAGAAACTAGAATAATCTTAAATCCCAACAGCTAGGTAGTGATTTTGTGATGTATAATAAAGCATGTTTTGTTTGTGGGTGTTTTGATCATGTTCAAGCTCATTGTAAATACCATCAAAGGGAAAGGATGGTATATGATAATAATTATAACAGGGTGAACTACAACTATACTACCAACAGGACTCACCCTAATGCTCAAAGGAACATGGTTCCAAGAGCAGGTTTAATGAAAACCGGCCTAAAACCTTTTAAGACTGCCAGGACAGTTAATACTGCTCTTCCCAAATCTACAGTTTTTAGTGCTAAACCAATGTTATGTTTTTCAAAATTAGCACAATCAACTGTAAAAGGCCCTATCAATCAAAAAGATTATTAACTAACAAAAATCTTAGCCAAAAAGTTAATACTGCTAAGACACAAGCAGTTAATATTGCTAGGCCAAAAGCAGTTAATACTGCTAGGCCAAATTCTGCAGTTGTTAATACTGTTAGGGCTAATCAGGCAAATGCTGTTAAGGCCTCAGCATGTTGGGTTTGGAGATCTACTAAACTTGATAGTGCATCAATCACTTTGAAGAAACATAATTATATTGATCCACGAGGCAGATCCAAGTCAGTAATGGCTTGGGTCCCCAAAGGAAACTAAATTCCTTATTTTTATGTGCAGGGCAATCCACCAACTGATGATCAAGGCAATGTGGATTGTGGATGCTCTAGGCACATGACAGGCAACATTTCCTATCTTTCAGATTTCCAGGAGTTTGATGGAGGATATGTTACCTTTGGTGGAGGAGTTAGAGGAGGAAAGATCACTGGTAAAGGTACTCACAAAACGGGTAAGCTTGATTTTCAGGATGTGTACTTTGTCAAGGAGTTACAATTTAACCTTTTTAGTGTCTCACAGATGTGCGACAAAAAGAACTGTGTTCTTTTTACTGACACTGCATGTTTTGTTCTATCTCCTGATTTTAAGTTACAGGATGAAAGTCAGATTTTACTTAAAATTCCTAGAAAGAACAACATATACAGTGTTGATATGAAGAACATAGTTCCTAAAGAGAGTTTAACTTGTCTTGTTTCAAAGGCCACACTTGATGAACCAATGCTATGGCATATGAGGCTTGGTCATGTAAACTTTAAAACTATAAATATACTTGTTAATGACAATCTTGTGAGAGGATTGCCTTTAAAACATTTTGAAAATGATCAAACATGTGTTGCTTGCCTTAAGGGAAAGCAACACAAAGCCTTATGTAAGTCCAAAATTTAGAACTCTATTACTCAGCTTTTATTCATGTTGCATATGGACTTGTTTGGTCCAACTTTTGTGAGCAGCTTAATGAATAAGAAACATTGTCTTGTGATTACTGATGATTATAGCAGATTCACTTGGTTTTCTTTTTAGCTTCTAAGGATGAGACTAGTGGCATCCTTAAGATCTTTATAACTAAGATAGAAAATATAGCTGATAAGAAAGTAAAAATAATCAGATGTGACAATGGGACAGAGTTCAAGAATAGAGTTATGAATGAGTTTTATGAAAAGAAAGGCATTAAGAGAGAATCTAGTGTAGCTAGAACTCCTCAGTAAAATGGTGCTACTGAAAGAAGAAATAGGACACTGATTGAGGCAGCTAGAACCATGTTAGTAGACTCTAAGTTACCCACTACATTCTGGGCTGAAGTAGTTAATACTGCTTGCTATGTGTAGAATAGGATAATAATAGTTAAGCCTTATAACAAGACACCTTATGAACTGTTTAGAGGTAGAACTCCTGCTCTAAGCTTCATGAGACCATTTGGGTGTCATGTTTCTATTCTTAATACCTTAGATCATCTTGGCAAGTTTGATGGAAAATCTGATGATGGATACTTTGTTGGATACTCATTGACTAGTAAGGCTTTTAGAGTATACAACATTAGAACCAAGAGAGTAGAAGAAAACTTGCACATTAGGTTCTTGGAAGATAAACCTATTGTTTCAGGGGATGGTCCAAAATGGCTATTTGATCTTGATAGTCTAGCAAAATCTATGAATTATGTGCCAATTATTGCAGGTACAAACTCTAATGATTTTCCAAGTTCAGAAGTCAGTATTGGTGAAGGTTCTACTAGCAAGGAAACTAGCACTAGCCGAGACTACATTGTTATGCCTCTTTGGAAAGATTCTTCATTGATTGATTCTCCTTCAATGAATGTTAGTCATGATGCACCAGAACATTCTTGTGATGCTAAAAAGAAGGATGATGAAGGGGTTAGTAAAGAAAGTAGAGTTGATGACCAATAGAAACCTGAAAGCAGTACTCCAAATATTCATACTGCTAGGCAAAGTATTAATACTGCTAGTGCAAATCTTAAAACTGGTAGTCTATATATTAATACTGTTAGTCCAACAATTATTACCACTAGGTCAAATCGCTCTCAAACTGTATCAGACATATTTTCATTGAGAGACAATGTTACATCTGAAGCCACACATGCTGATTTATTTAGTAATGAAACAAAAATGGATATGAGCAACCTTAATGCCTCATATCAAGTTCCAACTACTCCAAATACAAGAATCCATAAAGATCATTCACTTGATCATATGATTGGTGATATACAATATGGTGTACAAACAAGAGGAATGACCAAAACTGCAAATGAACAAGGATTTCTTAGTGCTGTTTATGAAGGGAAAACTCATGAAGACCTTCATACTTGTATTTTTTTCTGTTTCCTATCCCAGGAAGAACCCAAAATGGTTACCAAAGCTCTAAGTAATTCAGCTTGGGTAGAAGTAATGCAAGAAGAGCTTTGAGAGTTTTAGCTTCAAAAGGTTTGGGTTCTAGTGGATTTACCTAAGGGAAAAAGGGCCATTGGTACAAAATAGATTTTCAGAAATAAGAAAGATGAAAGAGGCATAGTCATCAGGAACAAGGCAAGACTAGTTGCTTAGAGATATACTCAAGAAGAAGGCATAGACTATGAAGAAGTCTTTGCCCCTATAGCAAGAATGAAGCCATCAGACTGTTCTTAGCTTATGCTTACTTTATGGGATTTATGGTGTACCAAATAGATGTCAAAAGTGCTTTCCTTTATGGTCAGATTGAAAAGTAGGTATATGTGTGTCAGCCTCTAGGGTTTGAAGATCCTGACTATCCTGACAAGGTTTACAAGGTGGTGAAAGCACTTTATGGTTTGCATCAAGCTCTAAGAGCCTGGTATGAGACCTTGGCCAAGTATTTATTGAACAATGGGTTTCATAGAGGAAAGATAGACCAGACCTTGTTTATCAAAAAGCAAAAGGGGGATATTTTGCTTGTACATGTCTATGTTGATAACATTATCTTTGACTCAACAAAAAAGGAGTTGTGTCTTAAATTTGAGAAACTGATGCATGATAAATTTCAGATGAGTTCTATGGGAGAACTCACCTTCTTCTTAGGTTTGCAAGTGAAGTAGAAAGAAGATGGAATTTTTATCAGCCAGGATAAATATGTGACTGACATATTAAAGAAATTTGGTTTTCAAGATGTCAGGACAGCTAGCACACCCAGAAAAGCCCCGACTCAAGAATTCAGATGGTGATGATGTTGATGTCCATCTATATAGGTCAGTGATTAGATCATTGATGTATCTTACATCATCCAAGCTAGATATTATGTTTGCAGTATGTGCATGTGCCAGATTTTAAGTCACACCCAAAGTTTCACACTCACATTCTGTAAAAAGGATTTTTAGATATCTAAAAGGCCAACCCAAATGAGGTTTCTGGTATCCTAGAGATTCTCCCTTTGATCTGGTGACATATTCTGATAGTGACTATGCTGGAGCTAGCTTAGATAAGAAATCAACAACAGGAGGTTGTCAGTTCCTATGATGCAGATTGATATCATGGCAGTGCAAGAAGCAAACTGTGATTACCACCTCCTCTACTGAAGCTGAATATGTGGCTGCTGCTAGTTGCTGTGGACAAGTACTCTGGATTCAGAATCAAATATTAGACTATGGGTATAATTTTATGCACACCATGATTAATATTGACAATAACAGTACTATATGTATTGTTAAGAATCCTGTTTCTCATACTAAAACAAAACACATTAAGATTAGTTATCATTTTATAAGAGACTGCAATGATAAAAAGTTAATTCAAGTGGTCAAAATCCACACAGATAACAATTTTATAGACTTACTTACAAAAGCTTTAGATGTTGGAAGGTTTCAATACTTGATTGTAAGTATTGGAATGCTAAATCCTTAAAGTTTTTATTCTCTTTGTGTCTTTGTAATATTAAAGCATTAGTACTGTTAGTCTTGTCAATTAGTACTGTTAAGTATAATTAGTACTGCTAGTTAAACTTAAGACTGCTTGTTAAAACTGTTAGTCATAATTAATACTGTCAAGAAGAAAATACTTTGGATTGTGTATTTTTTTTGCACTAACATTTGCAGGATAAGCAAATTGAGTACCTGATGTTGAATGCTTCACCTCTAAAGTATTGTTTGAGGGGAGGCTACTTATGTCAATATACAGTCAAGCATGAATAGAAGGACATGTAACATCGAAAGTGTGTTAAAAAGAATCAAAAAAACATCTAGGCATGTCAAAAGAGGTCAGGACACCAAGATACCTCAGTCTAGTGGCCCCCCTGTAAAGGTTGGTGATGAGGCTGTCCATAAGGAGTTGGTTGACAGAATGGAAAGGGCTGCCACTACTGCCTCTAGCTTAGAAGCACTTAATGAGCCAAGTCCTTAGGGAACCGGTTCAAGTAGTGGTCCCAGGTACCAAGTTACCATTTTAGGGTTGCAGAAGCTCAAACTAGGTTTGAGGCTGCATCTAAATAGTCCAATGAGAGATAATGTGAGCATAAAAACAGAAAGAGAGATTGTGAGAGTTAAAATTAGTGATGGAAATGCTTTTTGGATAAAATTGAGGTTAAAACTGTTATCTCAAAGTTAGTACTGTTGGGCATTACTTAGTACTGTTGAGCATTACTTAGTACTGATGGACATGTTTTAGAACTACTGGGTTTAAAGTTAGTACTTTTAGGCTAATATTAGTACTGCTGGGTGACCGTTAGTACTGTTTGATCCATAACAGAATTACCTTCACTAAATATAGCCGTTATGAAATTTCCGCCAACAACTTTGTCTATAGGTTTGACTAATTGGAGAATTCATGATCTTTCTATAAATTCAAAAGATTTCTTTAAGATAAGTACAAATCTTATTCAGTCGGTGCAATTAAAACCTTAAATACTTTCTTTTATTTCAATTACCTCTACCAAATACTCATACTACCATCTACGACCTTATCCCAGAACCTTAATTAACCTTCTCCTCATCAATAGTGAATTTAGAATTTTGCGACAAGCACAACATGGTTTCCTACTTAGAGAAGACAGAAGGAAGTGAAGGGTTTCATCAAATCACTGATTTTCTCATTGTAAGTCACATCAACTATGCCCTCACTAAAAGCCCAACCATTTATGCTTCTCTTATAGAACAATTTTGTCAAACTACTGCTGTAAGTACAATTGAGGATGGAGTCATGTAAATCAATGCTACAATTGATGGAAGAGTCAAGACTATCACTAAAGCATCCATTAGAAGACATCTCAAACTTGAAGATTCTAATGGTATTAGCACTCTCCCTACTACAGAAATTTCTAAGCAACTTGCTCTTATGGTGTATGTAACGACTTCTGATAGCCTTACTTTTCAAAAGGGACACTTTTCCCCTTAGTGGAAATTCTTAATTCATACCATTCTCTACTGTTTGAGTCCTAAGAAAACTGTTTAGGAGCAGTTTAGTATAATATAGCTACTGCTATCATTTGCCTGGCAACAAACAGAACCTTTAACTTTTCCAACTTAATTTTTGAGGCAATGGTAAAGAACTTGGATAGTAAGACAAAGTTTTTGATGTATCCCAGATTCATACAAATCTTTTTGAACAAACACCAAAGACTTCTTCTGCCCCATAAAAGAATCTATCCTACTCCTATCCTTATACAAAAACTGTTTAGCAACATGAACAGAGCCTCCAAGGAATATTCTGGGGTGAACACTCCATTGTTTCAAACAATGCTAGTTCAGGATCAGGGTGAAGGACTAACAATCCCAGTTGTGTCCCATCACATACCCATTAGTGGTCCATCCACCTTACAACTACAATCTACACCACCATCTATCCAAACCACACCTGTTGCTGAGGATGCTGCTCTAATGCCCTATGATTCACCTCTCCCAAGGGTTCACTCACTTGGAAGTGATGAGGTTAGTTTATCACTTAATGAATTAATGATTCTTTGTACCTCATTATCCAAGAAAGTTGAAAGCTTAGAGTCTGAATCAAAGCAAACAAAATAGACCTATAGTACTGCTCTCATAAAGCTTATCAAAAGGGTGAAGAAGTTAGAGCATACTATCAAGATAAGCCAAGCTAGGAGGAGAGCCAAAGTTGTGATCTCTGATGTTGAGGAAGATGAGGAGGATCCTTCCAAATAGGGGAGGAGTTTGATTGAAGAACTAGACATGTATGCTGGAATTTCATTGGTTCCTCTACATGTTGCTGATCAGGGGAGGTTTGATGATACTCATGTTAGTGATCAACCTAAAGAACAATTAGGTGTTTTTAGTGCGGCTAAGGTCCTTGCAGATGCAGCTGAACAAAGAAGGGATGTTGAAAATGTTCAAACTTACACTAGAAGAAGAAGAGCAGTTAGTACTGGCAGTGGTGGAGTTAGTACTGCCAGTGAATTAGTTAGTACTGCTGGTGTAAAAGCAAAGGATAAAGGCAAAGCCGTTTTGCAAGAGTCTAAGCCTCCAAAGAAAAACAAAAAGAGAGTTCGAGTTCAAATGAGTATTGATGAAGAACTAGCTCAGAATGTGCATGAGGAAGAACAAACCAGATTCAATGCTGAATAGGAAGCAAAGTTTAAGGCAGAACAAGAACAAGAAAGGCTTGATCATGAAACTGCAATGAAAATACAAGAGGAACTTGATGCAGCAGAAAGACAAAGAATGACTCAAGTGCATCAAGCAGCTCAAGGCTTTTCTGATGATAAATGGGATGATGTTTTGGCTAGAGTTGCAGCTGACAAATACTTTGTTCAACAATTACAAGGAGGTGAAAAGTTAGTGATGAAGATCTACCAAGAAAACTTGTTGAACTGGTCAATCAAAGAAAGAAGTTCTTTGCTCAACAAAGGGCTGAAGCTAAGAGGAACAAGCCAATGACTCCTGCTCAACAAAAGGAGTACATGTCTACTTACATCAAGAATCAAGAAGGAGGCTATACTCTTAAGCAATTGAAAGCACTTTCATTTGAGGAGGTTAAAGAGATCTTTGAAGCTACTATGAGAAAGGTACAATCCTTTGTGCCTATGGATTCT
Source organism: Tanacetum coccineum (assembly GCA_026074375.1). NCBI lineage: Eukaryota > Viridiplantae > Streptophyta > Magnoliopsida > Asterales > Asteraceae > Tanacetum > Tanacetum coccineum. Next base: position 25,374 of record BQNB010006667.1, on the reverse strand, counting down.
GAGTTGGAAGTTCAAAGACTAAAAAGAGCAGGTCAAGATGTTGTAGAAGAACCTGCTAAAAGACAAAGGACTAGAGAAGCTTCAGGGTCAGTTCAAGAGCAAACAGGTGAAGAACCAAAAGCAGAAGAACTGTCTCAAGAACAGCTACATCAGATGATGATGGTAATTCCAGTAGAAGAGGTTTATGTTGAAGCCTTACAGGTTAAATATCTAATTATTGACTGGGAAATTTACTCTGAAGACTCAAGAAAATACTCAAACATAAGAGGTTTTAACCTTTTCAGGATACTCAGGGAGGGTCAAATTTTAACTCAGCTGTACGAGAGGCCTAAACAGGGTGTCCTCGTGACCGTTTTCAACCCTTTCCCTGGACATCCCCAAGATGTTTACCTAGTGAGGCTTGAACCTGAGACTTCTACAATTATATTTGGTCCTGGCTAAATGGTACGACTTGGGGAAATATACCACAACCACAATTAGACAACAGAACACAAGGACCAAGAAGAATATGATCAAAACCAAGCGAATTAGAATCAGTTCTAAGCCATCCTACTCCCCAACTGATCGTCCCTGTGGTATTGCTTATGTTAATCTGTATTGTCATGAGAAACAAAAAAAAGGATACACCATAAACATATGCTATTTACCTCTAGCTTATTTTTATCCAAATTGAGGGAGTTTCTAATAACAAATTGACGGTGGTGAGTTTGGATTGTTGTTGTTGACTTCAGTTTGATGAGTTCATTAGATGGTGGTGGGAGTGGTGGATGGTGGGGGGGAAGATGAAGATGAAGATGTGGAAATAAATAAATAAAATTTCTGGAAAAAAAAATGTTACATAAATGGTCCCTATGGTTTATTAGGTGTCAATTAATGTGATCTTCCGAAAATACCCCTGACAAAACAAAAAATAACGAAAAAATAGATAGAGTTGCGGTCAAAGGACCGGTCAACTCAAAATGGACAACCACAGGGACGATTAGTGTAATTTTTGAACTTTTAGGACGAAACCTGCAATTTCGAGACAACCACAAGGACGATCTATGTAATTAACTCTTAATGAATATAATAAAAATGGATCACTTTACCTAAAAGGGCAATGTTATACTCTCCTATAATATATTTCTATTTATCTTTCTACCATATCAAATTATAACATGTGTAATGCATTAATTATCTTCTTTAATTTCACTCATTGATCAATTCACGTGTCATTATCATATAAGTAAAAAGATATGTAGGCATATCAATTAGAAAGATACATCATTTTCCTACGTAAAAAGGTACACCCAACGCTTCAAAAGGTACACATGTAGCAGTGAACAATTATAGTTTGGGTGCTACTATAAAGACCCCCATGGCTCACATGTTTTGTATTTTTCACATTTTCCAACCCTACTTTGTCGACCTGTTTACTATATAACATAGTCTTTTTTCAGTTTCTGTCCTGTGACACTCTTGACTTGCTAAACTTTTTATTTTTTATTCCGCACTTTCCGTTTTACAGTTTTATAATATAAACAAAATTAAAAAAAAACAACAATAAAAATAAAAGAAAACCGAATCGTGTTTCAATTACTTATTGAATGTGTCATTTATAAGAGGCTACGATACCATAACGCAACCCCCGACGTTATGCTGAGCTGGAGCTGCGTTACCATACCGTCCTCATCAAATTGGCAACGGCGTTGAGCCGTGAGTTGCTCTACCAACGTAGAGCTTAGCGTCAACTTTTTTTCCTTTTCTTTTGCTTTTTAAATGTGTTTTTGGTGTGTATTTGTTAATTGTGTGTGCTTGAGTGCCTTTAGTGTGTGTAATGTGTGTTTACAGATTCTAAGAAAGAAGAAGAAGAAGGGAGGTGATGATATGTAGTGTTCTTTTTTGTTTTAACTTTATACCATTTGAGTTTTATAAGTTTTAACTTTATACCCTTTAAGTTTTAAAAGTATTTTTGTTTGGGTTAAAAATATGTAGTGTATTTTTTTTCTTATTTATATTTTTAGTTTAATATAATATGTATTTTATTTAATAAATAAAAATATATTTTGTTTAAATAATTGGAAAAGAAAATAAAAGTGGGTCATAAAAGGATGGTGTTATGATTGCGGAGGTGTTTTGGTGTTAAAATGTTAAAGCTGTTGTGACGGTGTTATGACACCTAGGCCTCTAACACAAACATTTATCATCTAGAATTTTTGTGGTCGTTAGTTTTTTATAGTCATTATTGTTTTCACTTTACGACACATAAACAATTCTTTTATATAATTTTGTTAATCATCAATAGTTTCTTATTGTCATGATTTTGTGTTTCTTTATTCTTAAAACTTGAAAAAGTTATCCTACAAATTGTCAACCACCCATTGGTCTAGGCTATATATTTTTAACGAGGTTTGCAACTTGCGTTTCGTCGCGGAATGATGGGATTAACTTTGAGACGGACCGATAACCCCATATTTTTAATGATGATGTTGAAACCGTTAATCACATCTCCTTCTCATGTAATATGGCAAAAGACATATGGTCCTTGTTTGCCAAATGATAGGAGCTTGACATCCCGGTTTGTGCTAACATTTTGCAGTGGTTTGAGTGGGTTGATGCTTTGCATATTTCGAATAAGGCCAGAATGATTATTAAAGGTGTTGGGGGTACTTTGTTGTGGTACATTTGGAAGTTCAGAAACGAATTGATCTTTAATAGCCCTCCCCCGAAGAAAGCGACGCTTTGGGACTCAATTGTTTCTCAATCGTTTTTATGGATTTCATCTAGAAATCCAAATTGTAAATTTAGTTGGATTGGGTGGTTACAAAATCCTTTAGAATTTGTAGTTTCTTCGTAACTCTTGTTTCTAGCTTTTGCTAGTTTTAATAAATTTCCGCCGTTCAAAAAAAATATGAATTACCTTATACTTTTTGCTACTTACGACTATTTTATATAACAAACTTTATATGTCAAATATCTAACAAATATCTAACAAATATCTGTCAACTTCTTTGATAAAAAATATACCGACGAGCATGCATCTAGATATACATAACCAACTGATTTTCTAAAATTAATACACTATGCATTTCCGGTACACCAAAACTACCTTATTATGCATTTTTAGATTTTCCCCATTACCATATATGTTAACCTTCCTAGATTCTTGTTGGAATTGTACTCGTCGGCCGAACTCGTAAGAAACAATTACCAAACACTTTCTCTAAAATTTTGGGCATTAAATAAATCATTCAAAATCTATCTTGATTATCTTGCTTACATTCTTCAAACCCCGTTAAGTGGAGAGTGCGTCTGCTCGGATGAATGCTCTCTTGAATCTCTAGGTACTAATCAATAAATAAATGGTCCTTACCAAACCAATATTCCAACACAAAAAGAAATCATTTACAACATCGCAATCAATGGAAAAACCATAAATCCCAACAAAATTCACAAACATGAACTTCGTAATGACATGAGGTCTTGGGATGAAATCATCCGACAAAATGCCTTAGGCATTGGAGAAAACTCCAGTTATCTTTTGGCAACATCATCTTACATGATATGTTGTATCATGACAAACAAACCCTACAACTTTACCTATTTTCTTGCCTAACGAATAAAAAAATAAAAAAATCAATCCAACTCATCATTGCCTTATGGCATGTTGTGTACCCGTCTCTACAACCACATCATATTAATGAAACCAAGACTTTGAAAATCCAAATACTTATCCTATCCTCATACCATGTTGCCTCTGGAGCACTCTGATCTGTTCTACGTAAACGTTTCAACATAATCAAGATGGGGATGATGCTTAAGTAATCACAAATGTGATTTAGGTTGAAATTGATTCGACATGCTAGTATTTACTTCTTTTTCTACCATGATGAATATTTGCTACATAAATATGTTGGTACATTGATACTATGCTACCTTGATTTGCATTAGATGATAATTTCAAAACTATCATCTCTAAGCTATGAATGCATGCTTATTCTCTTCTTACTTGCATAATCCATGCTTGATGCTTCTTCTTGATTACTATGCTTTTGCTTGATTACAAACTTGAATTAGACTAGCTTGCCCATCTTATTTGGTAATTAGCTAGATTAGTTGATTCTTAAGAAATAAGAGTTGCTGCAAACAACTACCTCTAGGCTTTTCTTTTTTGCACAGAGTTGAAAAGAGGAAATACTAGAAAAGTTTTGCAACTGTCAGAAAACGGCCCTCAAATACATAGGACACCCCCCAATATATTTGGGACCGTCCCACTATTTACGGGACCGTCTCCAGTGGGTCACCGAATTTTCTATTGTTCCCTCGTTTTTTGAACCATGACCCTCTTATCTAGCCCCAACCGGTCTTTCTCTGTTTAGACAAACACATTTTGGAACCTTAATACTTTCAATACCATGCTTTTCAAAAAATACACCATCTCTTCCACTACATAAATTTCTCATCTTCTTCATTTTTCATCGCCCTCTCTTCTCTTCTCCTACCCATCTTTATTCTTCATGTCTTCTTCAAATCCCTCCTCAAACTTCTTAAGAAAACATCGAATCTCCATAAGACAAGTTTGGAGAAGAACTACTCCTCTACCACAATCACCACCTTAATCTCAAAATGCTTCACCACCACGTCCTCTAAGAGTTGCCAACTCTCAACCTTCTCCTCATCAATCCCAAAATCCTCTTAGGGATCAAATGATCAATGAAATCAATCAACTTCATCACCTATCACATCTCATTGAAACTAACCTTCTAAATGCAACAAATGCTTTAACCCAAGCACCACCATCTCCACGACCTCCAAGAGTTGCCTACTCTCAACCTAAACAAACACACCATGAAAATCGAAGAATCACTCAACATAACATTCGATGAAACTTCTCCACCATCTAAACATCACCCTTCTTGGATGATGACTCAGATGAAGATGAAACAATTAAGGTTACCAAAAATAAAAATATAGAAAATGACATTGAGGATGAAACTTTAAAAGTTGACGAAATAGTCAATACATGGCAAAAGATTGACAACTTTTGAATAGATATCGGTACCTTTTAAACTACAAGTAATATATTTTTTTGATTTTTTATTTCTATAAAATTGTGAAATAAAAAAACGAAACATAAAATATAAAGTTTAATAAATCAAAAGTAGTAAAACATTAAAAATTAAAAGAAAACCATACAAAATATCTTCTCCTATTAATAAAGTGGGCAAAACAACCAAAAAAAGTCAAATCAAAAATAGTAAAAGAAAAAAATGCACGGAACAAAATACAAAAAAAATTGTTTTGTTCTGTCAATATAAAAGTATTGTTGTAAAAAAAACAAGCAATGCAAGCGATTGTTTTATGGAGGGTGTGTCTGGTCAGTGGTCGTATCGAGCTGCCTTGAAATGTTTATGTTTATGTTTACACATACATTTGACCTAGCTTCATTTTTTTACTTTTTACTGTAATATCTTGTCTTGTCCCACGAAACACAGCGACAACTACAGACAAACTTCCCTTTATTCTCTTCCTGTTTCTTACTCGATTTTTTTCCCATCAAACTGTTACGTACCCCAGCATACAACGAGGAATCTATCCCGATATAAACACAACTCGTATTGCTTTTTCATCATTCGAACATCATCGATACTTTTATCCTTTCTCATTATCATCAAATCATCATAATCTAAAAAATGCAATATGATGCATCACGAATCATGGGCACCTTCCTTGGCCATGTCACATACTCTCATTCACTACATGATACACACACACCTGAACCACTCGAACGCTTAGCCAAACTCGTATCCGAAAACGCAGTCGTTATATTCAGCCTAACCACTTGTTGCATGTGCCATGCAGTCAAGAGGCTCCTTTTAGGCATGGGTGTTAGCCCTACTATTTATGAGTTAGACGACGACCAAGTTGACCCAGCTCGAGCTAGAGATATCGAAATAGCGTTACGTAGACTCGTTGGGAACTCGATGAGTGTTCCTGTGGTTTTCGTTGGAGGGAAGCTTGTTGGGTCGATGGATAAAGTAATGGCCTCACATATAAATGGGACATTGGTCCCTTTGCTTAAGAAAGCTGGTGCTCTTTGGCTGTGAGACATTATCAACAACAACAATATCTAATCTCGCGAAAGAACATCGTCAAGGGCTTTGAGACATTACATTATTATTTGATTAGCTAGGTGGTTGGTTAATTGCATTTGTGTAAATTATTTACAATGTAATGCAAGATTATCAAGTCATTATTTGATGAGAAGATTTATTGGTTTTATTTGTCTTGTTTCACTTTGATTTTCATGTGACTTATTCACGCTAGAGATCACATAATTCTTGATCTGTCTACATTTATTTACTTTTGCCACAAACCACAAAGATCAAAAATGTAGTTAACTCTATAAGTTAGGGTACATACTTTGAAATTGATTTTAAAAGCCATGCATGATATGATGGCTGTCCCTAGCTCGGATCATCCGTGACCCAAATGAAATCACTCACATAATACTTCTTATTTACCTTTTATCACAAAAAATTATAGTATTTGATACAAACGGTTAATAACTGGTAAACTGACTTTCAATGATGTAAGTAGTGTTGGGATTTAACAACTAGTTAACCAATAACTATGAGTACGCAGCGGATATGGATTTAGTTTGACACATATGATTAACACACAATAAACATAAAAGAGTATGAGAAAACTAACCCTTGTTGAATGCCTTGAACAAATCAAACGAGAACTAAAAGCTTTGAAACTAGTGGATAAATTTCTACCTCTATGGATGCTCATACAAACACGTCCAACGAGCGCGTCTAGATGCTAGTCTAACTTCACGTATATCCCAAACACCAAGTGTAATGCAAACCTACTGAAATCAAGTACCAAAACCCACTCTTGTATGCTGTACCGAAAATCAGGAAGGAGGTCTAGGGTTTCCACCGAATTCGATAGAACCGAATTAGGGCAGGACAAACCGAAATTCACCAAAAATAAACCCTAGTCGAATCTAACTGTTGTCACGCCTTGACAACCTGCAAACCAAAGTACCACAACTTCTGGAACAGACCTGGGATCAAATCACACTAAGAATTCCCCTTTAGGGGTTACCGAAATTCACCAGAAAAGTAATGGGTGAACCGAAAATCAAAGAACCCTAATTCGGCTGAGAAGAGAAAAGGGAGACCCGAAACTGTTTTGGGAGAGTATTTTAGTTGTGTGTGTCGTATCTAATGACCTGGGATGAAGGGGTATATATACAACCCAAACTCAAATCATGATAGAATAAGGAAACTACAAGTCCATCCTTATCACAACTCTATACTCTTTTCCCTTATCTCAAAAACGAACCTAGACACCTCTCTAGATCCTTCTTATGGCCGGCTATACCCTTAGGCACCCATAGGATTCATGTCTTTTCATTTTAGGTCCTTTGGTTTACAATTAGAAACGTTACGTGAAGTAAAAACGCACTCTAAGTGTTTAATTAACGTGTGTGCCCCTAATAGGCTCACACATTTCTAGTCGTATTAGTGCTAGTCCAACTAATATAATTCAATAGCTTCCACTTGGGAGTTAGAGTAGCAGACAACCCATATACTAACGACAGAAACATCTTGCAACACTCACATTCGTTGTTAAAACTAGAAATGTCTGAGATCAAGTTTCAAAAACATTCTCAGTAGCATGGTTATGTATCTCTTGCTATAATCATCTCTTTGTTACAGATACCGTTAAACCATGGATATGGATCCTAACTCATTCCATATAGTTTAACCATTTAGATTCTTGTTATAGAAATTAATTCAGATATGCCAAATGTAATCAAGAATCATCTTGCATTACCCTTTGAGTTCGGCCAAACAATTATCTGATTAATTCTGGAGAGGCGCCAATGGTATCATTCTGCATATATCAAGTGGTGGAACAAATTCTTTCTTGAACACAAATACAAGTGTTGTGGATTCTGCTTCACATCACTTCCAATAATAGCCTTTATAACCATTATTTTCAGGACAATATTTAACTTAGAATTAAAAAGTTATATCCACACGTACCAGAACTTATCAGTATTCTCAAGTCTAAGGATGACTTAACACAGCATATTCGATATCTTACTTATGACAACGGATCCAAAAGTAAATAATCGAAGGTTGGGGTGTCCAATATGCATCTCTTATGAATAACATATGAGTTTGGCGGGAAACATCCATATATTTAAAGAATATAACCATCACTCATATTTGTATTATGTAACAATATTCCCATATTGTTAACCGACTATGGACATATTTAGAATGATAAATCATTCAAAGATTAAACATGAAAATATAGGATAACATAATTATATGAATGAAAACAAATACCAAGTATCTTTATTCAACAGGAAATAAAATTGTCATACAATCCTAATTATCCAAATACTAATAAAACACATACTTACATGAGACTACTACCTGGAAGCATTCCAATATTCCTAGTATGTTCTGAATGCTTTGGAAAGGCTAATGCTTTAGTAAAAGGATCAGCTAAGTTGTCATCTGTGTGAACTTTTTTAGCTTTATGTCGCCATATTCAATGACCTCACGAAGGTATTGAACTTTGGCATGAAAATGTCTAGCACCTTTAGTGATTCCTGATTCATTAGCTATAGTAATTTATTCAGTATTATCATAATACATATTTATGGGTTCTTCAACTGTGGGAACAACACCCAGCTCAAAAATGAATTTCCTAACCCAAACGGCTTCATTAGAAGCATCATAAGTAGCAATATACTCAGCTTCTACATATGAAGTTACGAAGATGCTTTGCTTTGTACTCTTCCAGTCAACAGCACCTTCGTTTAAAATGAATACATATCCAGTTTGAGACTTGAGGTCATCATCATCCGTCAGATATCCAACATCAGTGTAGCAAGAAACCCTGAGTTCTCATTTTATATCACCTCCGTAAATAAGAAACATATACTTAGTATTCCTAAGATACTTCAAAATGTTCTTAACAGTAGTCTAGTAAAGATCACCAGGATTCTGTTGAAATCGACTTGTTATGTTCTAAGCTAACGCAACATCAGTGTGAGTACATCTCACATCATACATAATAGAACCCACAGCCGAGGAATATGGCAAATTTTGCATGCGCTTTAATTCAGTAGGTGTTGAAGCACCTTGTGATTTACTCAGTCTTAGCTTTTCTTGCAGGGGATACTTCCACGTTTGGAATTCTCCATGTGAAATCTATTTAAGATTTTCCCAATATAATCACTTTGACACAAACCAATTAACCGCCGTGATTATCTCTGTAGATCTTGATTCCAAGAATATATGCAGCTTTACCAAAATCTTTCATAGCAAAACACCTTTCAAGATAGGATTTTACATCTTGTAACATTGGAATGTGATTTCCCATGATCAATATGTCATTGACATACAAGATTAGGAAAGTAACATTACTCCCACTAGCTTTAAGAACACATGGCTCATCACGATTTTGAGTGAAACCAAATTTCTTTATTTCATCATCAAATCGTTTATTCCATTGCCTTAATGCTTGCTTAAGTCCATAAATGGAACGTTTCAGCTTGCATACTCGGTTTGGATATTTTGGATTGACAAAACCTTTAGGTTGCTCTATATAGACCTCTTCTAAGAGATGTCCATTGAGGAAGGCAGTTTTGACATCCATTTGCCAAATCTCATAGTCATAATACGCGGCTATGGCTATAAGAATCCTAATAGCTCTAATGTCTGCAACAGGAGAGAATGTTTCTTCATAATCAATCCCGTAGGTTTGAGTGAAGCCCTTTGCAACAAGACGAGCTTTAAAGGTGTGTATAGCTCCATCCATGTCAGTCTTCTTTTTAAAGAGCCAATTGCTGCCAACGGTTTTGCCGTTAGGAGGAAGATCAACTAAGTCCTAAACTTCATTCTCTTTCATGGATTGCATTTCCATATTCATAGCATTCAGCCATTTATTAGACTCAGGGTCCAACAATGCAGCTCTATAGTTAGTAGGTTCACCAAGATCCCCTAACTCATACTCCTTAGCATCGATGTATAAGCACATACGATCTGGGGCATGTCCTGTCCTTGTGGACCTACAAATAGGAATGATATCACTTTGAGGTTCATCTATTTCAAGATCATCATTTTCATGATGTGATCTAGTGTTTATAGAAGGATGCATATCTTCTTTTTTAATAATTTCAAGATCTTCTAAACTCTCACTAGCTTCTTGAGTTATAAGACTATTCTCTAGGAATTCAGCATTCTGAGCAACAAGCACTTTGTTCTCAGGTGGGTAGTAGAAGGAATAACCTATTGTTTCCTTTGGGTATCTTACAAAGATACACTTAATAGATCCGGGCTCTAACTTGTCAGGCTTGGTAAGAGTATCTCGCTTAACAAGTGCCTCACAACCCCAGACTTTTAAGTAAGACAGCTTAGGGGCTTGCCCATGCCATATCTAGTAGGGTTTTATTTCTCCTCTTCGACACACCATTATGTTGTGGCGTGTAAAGAGGAGTACGATGGGCGATTATCCCATGCTCTTTTAGATGATCCAAAAACTCTTGACTCATATACTCACCCTTACGACCAGAACGTAGCGATTTTATGGTCTTCCCGAGTTGATTTTCTACTTCCTTTTGAAACACTTTAAAAGTTTCAAACACTTCATGTTTATGTTTTAACAAGTAAACATAACCATAACGAATAAATTCTTCAGTAAAAGTGACAAAGTAGCTAGCTCCTTGTCTTGACACGGTTCTAAATGGGCCACATACATCGGTGTGTATTAGTCCAAGTAGATCTTTGGCCCTTTCCACTTGATGTGTGTAAGGTTTTCGTTCCATCTTTCCATACATACAAAGGACGCATCTTTCAAAAGCCCTAAGGTTAGTTGAATTAAGAAGTCCATCAAGTTGTAATTTCTCAATGCGTTTCTTGCTAATGTGTCCAAGACGACAGTGCCACAAAAGAGCAGAGTCTAAGTTTAGCTTAGCTCTTTTGTTGCTTACAACATACATAGAACTATCATTTGTATTAGAATTAGACAAATCAATTTCAAAAATACCATCCCTTGGGATAACACTAAAATAAACTATATTATTCCTAGAAACTGAAATTGTATTATCCACGAAACGGTTAACATAACCATCATCGTACAAGCGTGAAACTAAAATGATTCCTCTAGTAATAAAGGGAGCATAATGACAATTGTTCAAAACAATAACTAATCCGCCGAGGAGACATAAATGATAAGATCTAATCGCTTCAACGGCTGCACTCTGACCATTGCCTACGTACAAGCTTAAAGCTCTTAGCTTCAGTTTCCTACTTCCCCTGAGACCCTGAGTTGTATTACAGATGTGAGTGCCACAACCAGTGTCATAAACCCAAGATTTATTAGGAATATTATAGAGTTCTATAGTGAAGATACCTAAATCGCTAGCTCCTTGAGATAGCTTCTTTGTCTTTAGCAACTCGACTAAATACTGAGGACAGTTCCTCTTCCAATGACCTGTATTACCGCACTGATGATAGATTGAGTCCTTAGTAGGATTTTCCCTCTTTGGTGGAGGGGAAATCTTAGGTTTGGGAGCATAAGTAAGCTTATTTTTCCCCCTTCTCTTGATTTTGGCCCCTAACAGCCAATTACGGTTTCTTTTGCTTGTTGTTCTTTTTCTGGACATTTCCTGCTCGAATTACATAAATTGTAGGATCTTTCTTGGTTAGAGTTTGCTCATGTAGCTTCAACATAGCATGCAACTCATTAACCGTCTTCCCCATGCTGTGCATATTATAATTTTACACAAAATCGTCAAATTCCTTGCGCAGAGAGATCAAAATGAGACTCACTCCAAGTTTAAGTGTCACGAGGTGGCCTAGACGCTTAAGATTGTCTATATATCTCTTCATTTTGAGAATGTAAGAGCTTACAGACTGCCCTTCTTCTTGTTTGCAATAATGAAAGTCACTCACAGTTTGGAAAAGTTCATGCTCTGCTTGTTGAGCAAACAGAGTTTTTAACTTCTGTAACATCTCATGAGCATGAAGGTTTTCTAGATTTTGTTGTATTTCTAGATTAATAGTCATGAGCATGAGTCCAACAATTTCTTTTGATCCTTTCACCCATGCAGAATGAGCTACAAGAGCTTTTGGAGCAACTTGCTGTCCAAATTGAGCTGGGACAGGAGCAGGAGGAATTGGCTACTCTAGGTAATCCAACTTATCCTCAACTGATAGTACAATCCTAAGTTGTTGGTACCAGTCAATGAAGTTGGGTCCAGTTAATTTTGGTTTCTCGAAGAAACCCCTGAAAACCGAATTGTTAACAGGTAGTCATCTACAATCAGAAAAAGTCAAATAATTAGTATAGTCGATAATTAAATTCTTAAAAGAATTAACTGCCCAATTAATTACTAACAAGACTAAGATCCAACTTGACCTCCCACTTATTACCGGAGGTCTGACCAACGTGTAAACAAGTAGGGCAAGAGGTAAGCGACGAGCGTTAATTGCATATAATGCAACTCTTAGTTTTATGAGACTTATGACATTGGTAAATCTTTTAGTAATGTCAAATGCATATTTTGTCTCATATTATGCCTCGGGTCTGAGGTCTGACCAGGTAACTCGATTTAAGTCGAAAAAAATGAACGTGCAAAAATTGACATAAATCTGACATATGAAAAAATTCGCCATGGGTAGGAAAGGCACTGAGGTCTGACCAGAGATGTCAAACCAAATGCACGTGTTCTTAATTTTGGCTGGCATAGACTTAAAACTTCACATAAGGGTGAACACATAAATGTGACAAAGTCGTGTACAAGAAGCATGCAAAACATCTTGTAGCACAAGTTAAGAAAACATTTTGTTAACCTTTTTGGTATAGACATCATTTTATCAAATGTTCTTGGTAACTCCATTTTGGATGCGCAAAGAAGCGAAGAAATAGGTCAGCATGAAGCATATTAAAAACCTGACTTCTTTTGGGGAGCCTGAGCAACCCGCCTTAAACTTCTCTTATAGTTTGTCCATAATGGGTGAGCCGTACTTCCAATTGCCTAATGATGTATTAATGTTAAGAAGAACCCTTTGTTAACATTAGTTTTATATTTGCTAATATCGCGAGAAGAATTATAAATTGATCAAACCCTATATTGTATTTCTGCATGCGTCCGAAGACACAAGTTATTCCAATAATTCCCTTATATGCCTAAGCATGTAATGAGGCGGGAGAAAATTAAAGATCAATTTAACCCTAGAAGTTCACTAAAGCTATGGACAATTAAGCCATGGTGCAGTAGTGATACATCATATGATAAAAGTATATAAAAATTAAAATTACACATGAAATCAAATTTCATAGATTAATGTCCATATTAAATTTGTCCAAAAACCCCAGTTTTACAAATATCACATAATGGGTCACAAGGAGTATGCTTACATGTATAATATCAGACATGTTCAAACCAAATTTCTGTATAAGTATTAGTCCGTTTTTAGAGTTTCATAAAGTCGATTTGCAAATATTAGGCAATAACATGGCATATCACATATAAGCAATTAAAACAGATAGAAAGATGGAGTAGAAGTGAAGATAAACTCTTATATCGAAAGCAGTAAATCATATAATGCCTCGAGTTCTCAAAAGAGTCTTCCCCAAACGAAGAACCAAAAGACTCTCACTAGGTTTTCTGCTAAAGTGCCTAGATCCCCACATCCATCATATAGCATGATTGCGTGAGTCTTAAGGCCGAGATAAAGAATAGAATAACATGGCAGCTTAATTAACTATTAATTTATAATCTATTCTTCTTAATAACAAGTAACATTAGTTTAGTTCTAGGTCTTTATTTATTCTTTATGGCAAGAATTGCATGTTGTTGCCATAATTTTTTAATAAAACAATAAATAAACGTTTTCTTATGCAGCCCTAGCGTGTTTAATTCATGTGTAACCCATAAACACCAAACGAGGATGACTCACGATGCCACTATTGGGATTTAACAACTAGTTAACCAATAACTATGAGTACGCATCGGATATGGATCTAATTTGAATGCCTTGAACAAATCAAACAAGAAATAAAAGCTTTGAAACAAATGGATAAATTTCCACCTCAATGGATGCTCATACAAACACGTCCAACGAGTGCGTCTAGATGCTAGTCTAACTTCACGTATATCCCAAACACCAAGTGTAATGCAAACCTACTGAAATCAAGTACTAAAACCCACTCTTGTATGTTGTATCAAAAATCGGGATGGAGGTCTAGGGTTTCCACCAAATTTGGTAGAACCAAATTAGGGTTAGACGAACTGAAATACACCAAAAATAAACCCTAATCGAATCTAATTGTTGTCACGCCTTGACAACCTGCAAACCAAAGTACCACAACTTTGGAACAGACCTGGGATCGAACCACACTAAGAATTCTCCTTTAGGGGCTACCGAAATTCACCAGAAAAGTAATGGGTGAACCGCAAATCAAAGAACCCTAATGAGGGTTTATAAATTCGGCTGAGAAGAGAAAAGGGAGACCAAAACTGTTTTAGGAGATTATTTTAGTTGTGTGTGTCGTATCTAATGACCCGGGATGAAGGGGTATATATACAACCCAAACCCAAATCATGATAGAATAAGGAAACTACAAGTCCATCCTTATCACAACTCCATACTCTTTTCCTTTATCCCAAAAAACGAACCTAGACACCTCTCTAGACCTTTCTTATAGCCGGTTATAGCCTTAGGCACCCATATGATTCGTGTCTTTTCATTTTAGGTCCTTTGGTTTACAATTAGAAACATTACGTGATGTAAAAACGCACACTAAGGGTGTGTTTGGGGAGAGGCTTATAGGGGCTTATTCGGGCTTGAGCTTTTAAAATAAGTTGGCTTATAAAATAAGTCTCGTTTGTCATGCGGGCTTATGAAGTCATAAGCTTCTATAAGCCCCAGCCCCATAAAAGGGGCTAAAAACTTTAGTCTAGGCTTATGAACCATAAATTACTTATATATCCTCAAAAAATCTAACACATATACAAATTTTTTTATTTAATTATGTCATTTTTAGTAATTTTGCAACAATAAGCCTGAGCCCCAGCCTATTTGTCAAACAAGTTTAAAAAAAATACAAACTTCAATTTTGACTTATAATATAAGCCCAAGCCCCAGCCCCAGCCCTAACCCCATCCCTAACACAAGCCCCAGCCCCAGCCCATTTCGCCAAACATACCCTAACACTGTGTTCTCAAGTTGAGTATATGAGAGTAACGTAAAAGAAAGTAATGAGATATAAAAAAACTCATGTTTTTTTAAGGGAGGAAAGTAAAAGTAAAGGAGTGAAAGATAAAAGATTTTGTTAACAAAACTTCCACCCTACTTTTGGGGTGAAACACAACATTACTTTTTTTACTTCCTCTTTCTTTACTTTGATTTTACATCCCTATTATTTTTTTCTTGAAAACACAGCGTAAGTGTTTAACGTGTGTGCTTCCAATAGACTCACGGATTTCTAGTCGTATTAGTGCTAGTCCAACTAACATAATTTAATAAGTAGCATATATGACACATATTATCGATATGAGGTGTCAAGCCTCAAACCGTTGACTTTGTGCCTTCAGGCCTAAATTTGTCCTCATCCATTCTCAACCGAGTTACGCATCATTGGTCAAAAATCAAAAGTATTATATAACTTATAACCACTCGCTTATGGAATTACAATAATTTTTTTCTAATTTGGTTCTTTTAAATTACTTCCTAATCACTAGTTTTTCACATCTCACTCCTACAAAATGGAGTTTTAATAATTTTAATCGCCATGATCGACCCAACTAAGCTTTAAACTACTGAACTTACATAAAGTCTAGGATTAGAATATGCGATGAAAATTGTTAGTTATAACAAAAAGAACTATGATATATTCAAGGAAATGACCCAACACAAATTTATCACCGAGTCTAACCGGGTTGACCGGATATGGATGGGTATGGCCGGGTATGACAGTTTTGACCGGGTCTGACCGGTTTCGACCGGGTCTGACCGGTTTCGACCGGGTCTGATCGGTTTCGGGTTTCGACAGACGTCTATAACGGTTTTTTCTGACCCTTGTGTTGGATAGTTTTGGACGGTGTCGCAGGTATGTCCGGTTTTTGTTCGAGTGTCGACGGGTCTTGGATTTTTTCACTAGGTACTGACCGGGTTTTGAAGGTTTGGCGACGGTTCTGACCGGGTTCGACCGGGTCTAACAGGTTCTGACCGGGTCTGATTGGGTCTGCACTCGTTATCCAAGGAAGAAGAAAAGAAATGTGATATTTGTGCAGCCATCCATGTACTACTCCCACCTGACCCAATCGGACGCTTAGCCAAGCTCGTATCCGAAAACGTAGTCGTTATATTCAGCCTAACCACTTGTTGCATGTCCCATGCAGTTAAGAGGCTCCTTTTCGGCATGGGTGTTATCCCTACGATTTACGAGCTAGACGACCAAGTTGATCTAGCTCGAGCTAGAGATATCGAAAGAGCGTTACGTAGACTCGTTGGGAATTTGATGAGTGTTCCTGTGGTTTTCGTTGGAGGGAAGCTTGTTGGCGTCGCATATAAATGGGACATTGGTTCCGTTGCTTAAGAAAGCTGGTGCTCTTTGGCTTTGAGACATTATATTATTGTTTGATTAGTTGGTTACTTATAATGCATTTATAATGTAATGCAAGATTTTCAAGTCATTATTTCATCACAAGATTATGGGTTTTGTGTTTTTTTAGTGGATCAACTTTTATACACTTTTGCCGTTTAACATTGGTCTTTAGAATATCTGTTAGTGAAACAAATCTACAAATTGTCAACGACCCATTGGTTTGGGCTATATATTTTTAACGAGGTTTGCAACTTGCGTTTCGTCGCCGAATACGGGGATTAACTTTGAGACGGACCGATAACCCCAAAGACTATTTCATTAACATGTTTATAAAACTTTTTACGAAAATTGTCATCGGGTTATCTTTCCGTCGCAAAGTTAGTGTTTAAGGACTAACTTTGCAATGCACCGCTAACCCCGAGGACTATTTCCGTAGAGTTTGATTTTATTATTTTACTCCCTCCTTCCCAAAATTATTGTCTCCCGACAAAAAACACAAAGTTTAAGAAAAGTGCATTTATTACAGCTTTCTCTTTCTTACTTTTTAACAGAATGACAGTTTTACCCTTAGCTAATTAATTAAAGTCTTCTTTAAAGTTTGTAATTATAATTTCAAGTAAGGGTAATATGGTAAACTTGATCAAACTATCCTATCTATTTTTAATAGTGGACAATTAAATTGGGACATCTCAAAAAGGAAACGTGGACTATAATTTTGGGACGGAGAGAGTACTAAGTTAGAAAATGTGTATTTTGGGAATCGTGTTTTCATTTTACCCCTAATGTTATTTATAAATGAGTTAATTACATAGATCGTCCTTGTGGTTGTCTCGAAATTGCAGGTTTTGTTCTAATAGTTCGAAAATTACACTGATCGTCCCTATGGTTGTTCATTTTGCGTTGACCAGTCCTTTGACCGCAACTCCATCTATTTTTTCATTATATTTTTGTTTCGACAGGGGTATTTTCGTCACTTCATAGCAAATAGTTAATCTTAGGGACCAAACATGCAACATCAATAATAGAGTATTAAACTTTCACCACCACCACACTACCACCGTCACCCACCACCGTCATCCACCAATGCCACCCACCACCACTACCGCCGTCTACCAATGAGTGCTCAAAATATTATCAACAAAAACTTGAAAATATTATAGGACTAATCATGTTAAGACTTTGTCTTCAATTGCAATATATGAACAAGTAACCAAAGTATATCCATCCTATGAACATTTCTGTTATTTTGTCCCTGCATATAGAATTAATGGCTTAAAATAAACACAAGCCGTAAACATTGATGGCAATTCTACTCATTCAGCACTAAGTAACGTATGGATTCAGGTTATATTTCATCTCAAATAAGACAAACCACTAAAAAGTAAAATTAGAAACGGTAAGTCAATCTGGTTGATGAGTTGCCTACAATTGTTTAAAAGAATGGATTCGTGTCTAGCAACAATAAGATTACTTTTATTTGTAACCAAAAAGTATTTTAAGTCAACCCAACCTGACCCATTTTGACTCATACCCAACCCGCACTACCCAGTCATTCTGTACATGAAACAATACCTCTATAACAAAACACATCCACGTTTTATCCCCGTCAGGTTCTATAACGCCTTTCAGGATGGTGAGACCCAAGCTCCGAATGGCATCCGCTATCTCAAGAAAATGAATTCCTTCCTAGCACATCATCTGCATCGCATAAATTTAATATCTGTTTTAGCACTCGGAAATTATAAATTAAATGTTCAGAATTTGCATTTTGGAAGACCAGCTATACCTCCACCAGCATTTGGCCATTTGTACCAACTTTCATGTCATTTCCGACCTCCATTGCCCAACTTGAACCCAGCTCGTGACTTGAGGTTCCTCGTGTGCCTGTGTCCTTGCCAAGCAACTGTGAAATGGGCAAACGTAAGAGGTTTTAACCTTTTTCAGGATACTTGGGGAGGGTGAAATTTTAACTCAGCTGTACGAGAGGCCTAAACAGGGTGTCCTCGTGACCGTTTTCAACCCTTTCCCTGGACATCCCAAAGATGTTTACCTAGTGACGTTTGAACCTGAGACTTCTTGTGAGACAATCAGGATGCCATACCACTAGGCCAGTAGGCCACCTTGGGGGCTGGTTAAGAAATTGTGAAATGCTAATCTCTTAAATAATAACCTCATAACCATCCACAATTATATTTGGTCCTGGCTAAATGGTACGACTTGGGGAAATATACCACAACCACAATTAGACGACGGAACACAAGGACCAGGAAGAATCTGATCAAAACCAAGCGAATTAGAATCATTTCTATGCCATTACTGGATTTGATCATGGTGCGGTGTGCCCAAAGTACGTGAGAGATTTCTTCCAACCAGTTGTTATTTTCTTTGCCTAGTCTTGCTTTTATTCCTTCCCTCAGACTCCTGTTTGCTCTTTCAACTAGTCCGTTCGTCTGAGGATGTTTTACGGAAGCAAAATGTTGTTGAATGCATAATTTTTCACACCAATCCTTGAAGGGGTTATCTCGAAATTGCTTCCCATTATCAGATATGATCTCTCCTGGAAGACCAAATCTGCACACTATGTTTTCCCATACGAATTTTTTGACCTGGTTTCCCGTGATAGTTGCTACTGGTTTTGCTTCTATCCATTTGGTAAAGTAATCCATAGCCACTATTAGAAATTTAACTTTGCCGGGTCCTTCCGGGAAAGGCCCAGCTATGTCAATACCCCATTTGTAAAATGGCCACGGAGATGTGATCGGATTCAACTTTTCCTGCGGATTTCTTGGGACTGGTTTGTGTACTTGGCATTCTTGACATGCTTTTATAAGCGCCCTTGCGTCTTTGTGCATTGTCGGCCAGTAATATCCGGTCCTCAAAGCTTTGGCCACGACGGATCGTGTACCCGCATGCATGCTACACGAGCCTTCGTGTATTTCCCGCAAGACGTAGTTTGCTTGTGAAGATCCTACACATCGAAGCCATGGGCCTAGAAATGATTTTTTGTAAAGTATTCCGTTGATGATGGCGAAACGTTGTGATTTACGCTTTATCGCCCTTGCCTTTTTCCTTTCTGTCGGTAAAGTTTCATTAGTGAGGTATTCATGAATTGGGGTCATCCAGGTATCCCCTTCCTCTTCTAACACGGCCATCACCTCTTTTTTGTTTACGGATTTTTCTTTCAATTCCTCCACCAACACCTGTTTGCTGAGATGTGCAAAACTGGTGGACGCCATTTTGCTTAGTGTATCTGCCTTTTTGTTCTTGCTTCTTGGGACTTGCTTTATTGAGAACGCACGGAAGGTGCTTGTCAGTGTTCTTACTTTTTCCAAGTATTTGATCATATCTGCTTCTTTTGCAATGCAAGTCCTATTTACTTGGTTTGCTACCAGTTTTGAGTCTACATTCACTTTGAGGTTTCTGACACCCATTTTTTCAGCTATTCGCAATCCCGCTATTAATGCTTCGTATTCTGCTTCGTTGTTAGTTGTTTCAAACTGAAATCTCAAAGCGTATGTTGTAACATCCGAGAATTTTCGAAATTTTGAATGACGATTTCAATATTTGACTTTTAGGGTCTGGCTTGACTTATAAGAACGATCCGCTAGATCACGTTTTCACGACTCGGGCTCTAAAGCAACTTGATGTAAAACGAAATTCCTGACAACTTTTCAGTTTTGCCCGAAACCTGGAAACGAGCCGAAAAGGGCTAAAACAGCACCGCAAACATTTAACGAACAACCTACAATGCGGACACACAAAAATAATTAAATTTGTTTTGTTATTTAATTATCAGTATTTATTTAATGAAAATATTAAATAAATTATTCATCATTTTAATGAAAAGCGTTGTGATAACGCAAATGCTCGAGTTTAAATCCATTCTATTGCGGACGAGACGTAACCGGTTCACAAAACGAATAACAGATATTTTATTTAATGTTATAAAATATTTATGAAATATTATCAAATAAATACTCATTTTTATCGGAAAAATGATTTGAAAAACAATGGCGCGAGTTTCGCGACTCGAATCATCCGTTAAGTCGTCCAAACGAGTCCCGAACCACTTTTATCAAAACTATATAAAGAAAGTTACAAAATGAACCCTCAACTATATTAAACTTATCACTTTATATTAAAGTTTTAATATAAATATAAAATTTAAATTTTTAATAAATCATTTCATATAATAAAAAAAAACACACACACACCACTACTCACTCTCTCTTCTCCCTCAAACTATCCGGCCAACCACCACCACCACCGCCGGATCCGGCCACCACCGTCGCTCCGCCGCCGGAAAACTTTTCCGACGGACTTTTTCGGCCAACTCCAAAAACACTCCTCATCACCGGATCTATTCGATCCCCACACCCACTCTCCTCCACGCGCCTCCCCCCTCCGTCTGTCTCAGCCGCGGCTGCCATCCCACGCCGCCACCATCACCCTCTCCATACCAACCACTGCACCTCCTCACCACCCCGACCCACCAAAAGGGTGCATTGGTTCAGGACGCCAAGGGTGCGGTTGTTTTCTTTCTTAGCAGCGAGCTAGGGTGCGGTTGGTTTTGATAAAAACCCACCCGCGGGTGCGTTTGGCTGTGGTAGCACCAAAGGTGCATTCGGGTCGAAGACACGAACCAGGATGCGTTGGGTTTTGGGTCAGCAACCACAAAGGGTGCGTTGGGTTTCATAGTATTAGCCAATGGGGCGTTTGGTTTGCGTTGGTTGTTGTCTCAACCCATCCGGGGTGTTTGGTTTCGGTAATAAGCACCAGTAAGGTGCGTTTGGTTTGTGATATAACATAGGGATAGGGTGCGTTTGGCGTTGTCTCACAAAGTGGGAACGTTTGGTTTGATGTTGGCAGTCAAAGGGGCTGCGTTCGGGTGGGTTCACCAACCAGGTGTGCGTTTGGCTGTTCGGGTCAGCCTAGGGGGCGTTTAGTTTCATGGGTTCAACAACTAGGGTGCGTTTGGTTTAGCAGCGAAGGCTGCGTTTGATTTGTCTCGGCACCCGAGGGGTGCGTTTGGTAATTTAATGACACGAAAGGGTGCGTTTATGGTTCGGTTTAACCGGTTAATAAACATATTAACTTTTTATAAATTAATAACGAGATTTAAATGGTTGTTAAATTGGTTAAACAAA